>JBBBVT010000014.1:11593145-11614730 GCA_037177035.1 Craterocephalus eyresii
GGAACAATCTGGCAGTGAGTGAAGGTGCTGGAGTAGCTTATATGCAGGCCTGATTGCAATGAGCTGCAGCTGTGAGGAAGGTGAGCAGGGTGGACTGATGAGGTGGGCGTGGCTGGCAGGTAGAGTGGAGCAGAGGGAGAGTGAAAACTACTGTAGCAGTGTTGCAGGAGGGGACTGAGAGACAGGGATTGTGACATATACAGTATTATGTGCTAATAGCATACTCCGTGTATTGATCAAATAAATTGATTTTAACTATATCAACTTTATTTAAAACCTTTCAGCATTTAAGAAGATGAAGACATCAGCAGGTCCGAGTTGGGAATATTTGATATTTCCTCTGGCTATATGATTAACATCTTCTATACTGTAATAAATGTGTAATTAATGGGATTAAGTTGGTACACTGTGGTTTCAGACAGGACACAATGACACCCTCTAGTGGTAGCAGTTCTGTCACCAAAGTCACAGTTCCTACACTGATGAGAAAAACTCAGGACGATAGTGACACACTTTGACTGGAGCACTCTGCTTGTGTTGTTGGTCATTTCATAGAGAACTACTCACTTCCTCTAAACTCATATAATCTGCTCTGTTTACTTTCCTTTGTGTGTTTCTGTTTGAGCACAATGGTGCTGGTATCAGTCAAGCTGCGTCTGAGGCCCAATGTTCCAGACAGTCACCATGTTGGAGTCCCCCCCCCCCCTTCATCCCTCCATATGCCCCTCAGGGTGACAGTGACACAAGTGTCCCATTGTCAAAACAGCGTCTGTCAGGGTCTGACTCTCAGGGGGGAGGACATACGCCTTGGGGGACATCTGAAGATTAGCTATGACATTAACCCTCTCGCCCTTCAACACACTCACACACACACACTCATTGCACACGCTTGCACACTACTACCCATAATCCTCTGTTATAAGTCACTTCCCGTTTTCATGAGACAGAGAGACAAAGCAACAGATCATGTGAGTGTGTTCAGCTCATGGTGCTTTCAGAGTGTTGCATACTTTTGAATCATTTGCTGAAAGCTGCAGACGGACAGAGGAGCCACCCTGGTGTTCATGTTTTTGGAGGTGAGCAAATGAAGTGATTGCATTCAGTGTGACGGACGGACATATGGAGCTTTTTGAGGAGCAGAGCGAGGGTTATTGGTACAGTTTGCATGTTTGGGGGGGAGGTGCTGTGCATTGTGGGCAACATACTGTGTTCCAATGCATCACGCTTGGTTGGGCAGTTTATGTATTTATTTGCATAATGCATTTTCACTGTGCAGTTTCTCCTCTTGGTGTGCATCTCTCTGGTGGAGATGTAGATCAAGTTAATGTCTGATCAATGAGAGATCAGCCAGAAGGCTCTTAGTCCAAACTTTACAGCGACATCAATGCTGCAAAGAACTTGGTAATATAGTAGCACAAAAACAAGATGTGATTCCCAGAAATCCCAATTTATTTTGTAATTAAAGCTGCAGAATGCAGTTCTGAAATGGACACTAGAGGCATATTGAAGCGATTTGATTCTGTTGTGTATCAGATCCATCATTAAATATGCAAAAATGTCCCTAACAATACCGCAGCAAACTGTAAGCCAGCGCAGCAGAAATCTGAGAAGCAAAGCGAAGAGATGCAGGAAGACGGATTTGGCAGCACAGACAGAGAAAACAATGAGAATAGCAAAATAATTCGATTTGCAGACATATTGATTAAACAAATGGGTGATGATGCTTGGAAGTCGAAAGAGAAAGTGGTTAGATGAATGTTGAAATCTTTAAGATGCCGTGTGTTGCAGTGTGGCAGCAGCATATATGACTGTGTGTAAACAGGACGGGATACTGTACGTCCACAGCACTGACAGCTCATGGTCTCTCCTACGTTTAGTGAGGACAGCATTGACAAGCTGAGTCACTACAGTCTGAAAGCACCAGGAAAACTGTTACTTTCTCCTCCTCCTTGTCCAGCTTCACATATCTGTTCTATTTTTTTCTCGTTCTGCCCCCCCTCCCCACTCCCACTCCCACCTGTTTTTCATCAGAAGAGTGGGTTGTGTCAGAGTAGAGGAGTGATGGATGGACGGGTCGTTCCTCCCCATGGATGTGTGTTTCTTTCAGACGTAGCAGTACAGGGACACATGTAGACAACAGATGCCTGTGTGATTCTAAGCGTGTACGCAATTACAATCAGCAGATGTAGCCCCAATGCAATTTTGTTTTGCTCTTTTTTTTTAACCTGCTTTTTTCTACCAAACAATTACATCTTGAAAGCCAGATGATGGGTTTCGCCTCTACTACATCTGTTTTAATTACCATGTGCTACTCACACTGTTGAGATAACAAGGGGTCTACCACACACACACACACACACACACACACACACACACACACACACACAGACACACAAATTACACTCATCCAGCTAATGGAGCAGCCTGTCTTTTGCAAGCTGGGCTTAAATTTCAGCAGTGACTGGGAGGGAGCCCAGCCAACAGGTCCATTACTCAAAGAGAGATAGAGATTGTGATGAGGGGAGGAAAAGGGAAAAGAGAGGCGGGGATACAGCTGCGGGCGTACTGCGGCAGCGGTACAGCGGGATGACGTGATAGAGGGCTGAGATGACGAACAGAGACACACTGACACACATGTACGCAGGTCAGTCTCACAAAAGTCGACGGAGGAGGAGGAGGAGGAGGCAGGGACTGAGGCGGGCGCTCGGCAGCATACAGATCGGAGGCAAACTCACTCGCTGCTTTGTATTCTGGTGCAAGGAGAGGGTGAGTGAAGCCTTGCGTTCACCCAACTGACTGATCATTTATATCTCTTTCTGTTTTTTGTAGATTCCATTTGTTACTGATTATTTAATGTTGTCCTCAATTCTACATTTTTTTCATTGTGCTGTCTCTGTCCGGTGTGTATCAGCTGGATGATGGCACAGTAGAATAAGATGAACAGAAGGAAAGGTGCAGCTTAGGTGGGATGAAAACAGGGGGCTTGTAGTATTTTATAACTGGGGTGACACATTCAGTCTGAGTCAGCATTATAGGATCTGCATAAGTCAGTTTAGTACACATTGTATGTTTACTGTGCCACAAGTTAAATCCGTTTTGGGTGTTAGATGATGTGGAGAAGAATAGAGGTGGATTTGTTTACATTCACCTGGTTGTTTTTTTTTTTAATTGTTAGCAGTCTGGTTGTACTCTATCCTGTTTAGTCTGTGGGTGCATGTGTTTGTACCCCTCACCTAGTTTCTATGATTACTTCATGTGGAGTCAACTTGTGTATTAAACAAACATTGTTCTCATGCAGCAGGTAGTGGTGATCCACATTCAGTGGAAACACTGAAAGACTGAGGTCTTGAGGTTGCTGCGTTGGAAACTTTATAACTCTTCATTCAGCTGAGTTCAGTTGTAGATAATGTTTACAGAATCCACCGTGTGACACATTGTAACAAAGATCTGTGTGTGGAAGTACACGGTTTCAGATGATATATCCTGCTTTGGGACATTTTTGAGTAGCACAGAATATGTGTCACTGTGGATCACTGTAGACAAAATAAATTTCCATTTAGGTCACTGACTCATGATGACATGAGCAGACCTCCGTTTATTGTCCAGAACGACTTTTATGTGTTTGTAACAATGTATATTCTGCCAAAACATGAGAACTCTTGATTTCATCAACAAAAGTCACCTCCAAACGGGGCCACCTTATTGGCTGAATTTATCGTTCTTATTTGTCACAGTTTCCTGTCTTGTGGAACGGGGGGTGCTTCGAGCCAATGAGAGAGCAGCGGTGAGGATGCAACTGTGATCCAGGAAAAAACAGCCCATTGTTCCTTGGACGTCGGAGAAGTGTGACCTCCCTCCTGCCGGATCTGCCCACTCAGCCAAGTGGCACACTGAAGAACTGGGCTGCACAGTGACACGTAAGTTACTCATGTGAGGTCGCAGATCTCATTCATTAAATCAGAAGAGGTTTTTTTTTTAACTCAGTTTATTTCTGTTTTTAG
The DNA here is from genome assembly GCA_037177035.1 of Craterocephalus eyresii. NCBI lineage: Eukaryota > Metazoa > Chordata > Actinopteri > Atheriniformes > Atherinidae > Craterocephalus > Craterocephalus eyresii. Next base: position 11,597,147 of record JBBBVT010000014.1, read on the forward strand.
TGTGTGGTGATTTTATTTGAAGGAAACCGTCTTTCCAGGAATTTTTTCAGCACATTTCAGTACTTGTGAATGCCACCATTATATTTCATATTAATCTGAAACAGAACATTATTACTCTTGTCTCAGTTACTGCTATGTGACTGTAATTATATTTATTAACTAGAGAGCCCAGACTGGGTGACACACACACACAAACACACAGGCGCTGCTAATGTCCTTCAGTTCACAGACAGAGAGGCCTGTGTTACCACCTGATGTATTGATTTTGTGATGAGTCAGAGGGTGTTCATCACAAGGGTGAGCGTGTGTGTTTGTGAGAAAGGGTATACATGTCTCTTTGATCAGACATACAGCAACTCAGGTCAGCCAGAGCCTGTCATGTGACAGAGGAGCTAAAACTGTAATGTTATTATCAAATAAAAAGCTAACATTCAGTGCGTGAATGTTGTCCTTGGTTGTTTTTATCTCCCTAAAGAGATTACACACCTGAAAATGCTGGGTTTATTTACAGAGCTGGATTATGATTTCATCAGCTCATGTGAGTCCCATCAGATCTATTTCAGTTTAAAATTCATCAAAGAGGGGAGAGGTTGTTTTTTTTTTATAGTGTAGTTGCACACAATTTCCTGCAGGTGTCAGCACTACCCAGGCAAAGTGACTTTGTTCGTGCTTCACTCGCTGTTATCTAAAACTTCAATCAGATAAATCTTTATTTTAATTGAGAATGCATAATTGCTGCTAGAGGGGTTTTCTTATCTGCATATTTTTGAATACATAATCAGCCATGATGCTCAAAGAAATTACATTTCTGAACAGCTCATAAAGACAGTCATTAAGGGTAGAAAAGATTGCATAGTTATTTACAGTACATGTTAAAAAAAAGTCAGACAGATTAGGTACAAATACAGAGATTTCAAGAATGTTGATACTGTCCACAGAAGAGGCTGATTGAAAGAGATCACTCAAATAGCAATGTGTGGACATATTTGTGAGGACACATGGGACAAAATCAACTGTGCTCAGAATAAAACAATGCTCCCTGACTGCAGTTTGCTAAAGATCACAAAGACATGGTGGTAGTAACATGGTTTTGGCTTTTTTGCTTCATCTGGGGTAGGAAACCTAGTGATTTTATATCAAACTTTTTCTGAATTATCTGACCGAATTTCAGATGGAAATCAGGACGGGACATCTGACTGTGAACAGAGTTTTACTGTAAGTCCAATGAAATAAAGCAGTACTAAATGCGGGGTTCATGTGATAAAATCCACCAACATCCCAGAATAGAGCTGTTCTGTGCAGCTGAGATGGTGATTTTGAGAAAACAAATACAGGACAACACCAAATACTTACAAGGTTCACTTGTTAAATGAGCATGTAATAATGCTTAATTTCTGTCACTAATGTATGATATTGAATTTTATGTGAAAATCCTGGGATGATTATAAATAAGCATCATTATATATTTTGAATATTTCGTTGAGAAAGACGAGTCACATGCAGTTAGATTTACAGTGAGAGAGCGAAAAAAACAACAACTGACAAACAAACTATTGTGAATTTGCTTATGTAGCAGGAGGAGACACAATGATCTTATGGTACGAGGAGAAATAAGATATTCGTAACAGCTGGAAATCACAGCAAGAAATCACAAATTCAATTGACATTACAATTTTACACATGTTGCTTTCCGTTAACAGCATTGTGTTATGTCTCACATGCAGCACATTCAGACATCAGCGTCAGCAGTAAAAGCCCCTGCGTGTTTTTACCCGGGCTGCTGTTGTAACAGTGTGACCCCGGTGTGTCCCCAGGGACAGGCTCATTTCCATACTGATAGGCACAGGGCTACCACACCTGCGCTCCTTGCAGGACTTCCATTATTCAGAGAAATTCTGATGCTCTGTGGCGTCTGGTCTTCCCAGGAGAAAATGCAAGACGGAAAAAGAGAAAAACAGAAATGGGGGTTTATAGGAATGAAGAGGAATTTATAAAGGGGAGGTGGAGGAAAGGAGGATTGATGAACACATCTGTCTCCGTTTACCTTCTGCTGCATCGCTGCTGTTGTTATCAGTCATAGAGAATATCGACTTAGAGTATCCTGATTTGCTTAGTCAGTATGTCGGATATCACAAGTATGTGGAGGGAAAGTATCCTAACAAGAGGGTAAAAAGGTTCTTCTGGCATTTGGTTTAATTCTTTGAGATGGACCTGTCTGCCTGTGTCTGCAGGGGGCTGCTGGAGTGGGCTGCAGTGTGCATGAAAGTGAGTGCATTTCTGGGATTCATGTGATACTGTGTGCAGTACTGGATCTAAATGTTGTCAGTGTAACATTTCAACCTTGTGACTTTTACAGAGTAATCTGAATTATCTTTACTTTAAGAACAGCTTCACAAGAATTCTGACAGCTAATTTTCTTACATTTAAGATGGAGCTACTGGGCTTAAATGGTAAATCTGCGTGTTATTGCATCTGCACAAAATCACTCATATAACATCTGTTTGTACTCTGTACATTTCCAGTAGAAGCGGTAAAATAGATAAAAAATATAAATATATGGATTACAGATACACGTGTTTATATTTGAAGTATGCATCCAGTAAAGGTTGAAAATGTTTTAGGCATGAAAAGAAAGTTTTTTGATTTGTTTTTTTAAGTGTGGAAGTTTTAATTGATCAGTGATCTCATTCGGCATTTATGACCTCAATTTTAGGAAGTTTGTTGACTTTGTTGTTTTGCTTTGGATTCATTATCATGAAGAAACTCATGTACAAATGTACAGATGTGTTTGTTTACATTTTGTTTTATATGAAACTGAGTGTACAAAGGCTACTTTGTGAGATACACTTAACAATTTATCACATAAAGTTTTACCCTTAACAGTTAAAATCTGTAAAAAGAAATAAAAACAAATTTAACCCACGGTAGAGAATCTATATGAACTTCTCGATCTACAAATACCATGAGCAGAATTGAAAAGCTTATACAGTTTAAATTAAGTCAAATTTGACAGAAAACTGTGTGATTTCTAAAAGAAGAGAAAGATCAGAGAAATCAGATGGGATCATTCCCATTTTACACACGCCTGTCATTTCCCCTCACTTCGTCCTCCCTCTGCCCTGCCTTTCTTCCAACACCACAACTTTCCGCCCTCTTTCCTTCCAGCATATCTGCACAGAGCAGTTAAATTGTGTGAAATTGTTCGCTTGATCAGCTTGATCAGCATCCAGGCTGACTTTCACATCAGGGCACAAGGAATCTCAGGCATATTTCACTGTGCGAAGGTTTCTCTCACTCTGGCAGTCAAAGCAAATCAGGTGTGGATGATCTAGTGGCTCATCTGAATGTTTTACACAAAAGCTTGCGCTGGTACGGGGGTAAGTGTGGTCATACGTTTGGTATCAATATGTGGAAAAAATAGTCATTTGAAAGCATTATTGTCTAAAGTTGCTGAGACTTTGCTGTGAGGGTGTGTGTGTTTATGAGAAGCTGTTTTCATGTTTTGAGCTTCCAGCTGCCACATTTGATTTCTCAGGCGTTGCATGCTGTTGCTGAAAATAAGTTCAACTCGTGGTTTACCATGACTCAGTTTCTCATTCATGCTGGGTTCACATTGAATGAATGAATGAACAAAATTTTTTTCCAACAAATAAAAAAACAGAGAAAATAAAAAAAATATGTTTCAAGACAAGAGAAAACAATTCTTTAGAAAAACAAAACACATTGCTTGTACAAATCAAAATGTTAACAGGTTCGAAAAAAGAGTGGGAAGAAGTATACACTCTTTGTTACTCCCACCCCTTCCTAGTCATATAACTTAGCTGTGTGTCAGGAACAGCAAATTCTTGCTCGCCTGATTAGATTAATCCCTAGTAAAAGTTTAACATAGTTTAACAAAACTCTTAATGGGTAACTGAACCTTTCTGGCAGGGCTTTATGACTACTGGTGCATGCTTCTGCTGCCTTGAAAGTGAAACACTCATTCTGAATATTGTATCTTTCTCTTCAGGTAAAAATGAGCGGAGGAGTCAACGTGAAGTCAGCCCCAAGAGGGACTTCCTCATCAGGGATCCCCCTTCCGCACAGCCTGCTGCCCACCTCACCGAAACCAGACCCCCGCCGGCGGGCGAGTGACCTGCACAAGCCCTCCACCCCAACCCCTAAGCAAACACCAACACACACACCCACGCACTCTCCTTTACTTTGTCCACGAAACTCCAGCATCCCAGGGCCGTCCTCTAGGGGCCCCGTGAGAGACGCCAGGCTGAAAGGTCAGGTTTTCCAGCGGCCAGGAGCTCTCCTTGTACCTCAAGTTTCCCGCTCTGCCTATAGCAGCCCGATGACTCAGCGCAGAGTAGCACCACCGCCACACTCCAAAGACACACTGGATCTGAGAAAACCTACTTCTGCTCACATCTCCTCACAGTTCCCACATGATGGTAATTTTAACAGGAGCGCCTTGACCAATAAGAACCAAGCATGGGGAGCCAGCAACCTGCGTCCACCTCCCCACTTCAGAAGAGGAGGCAATTCCAACGCTGTAGCCCAAGAAGCTAATGAAAGCGTACCGATAAAGGCAGGAAGGCCTCCAGAAAACCATCTACCTCAGTCCTCGATGTTCAGCAATAGTAACAGCTTCCCAGCAGCTCTCCAGTCAAGCTACCAGCATGCCATCAGAAGTTGCCACGACTCTGCCAGCCAATCAGACGAGGAGATGGGAACTCCCGAGGACAGCAGTCCAGCCTCTTCTCCGGAGCCCCTGCCACTGCCACTTATCACATTCACGGCTCCTTTTATTGCCAGCATTAAAACACAGGAAGAGAATGTACACAAGGAGGCTACAGACATGCACGTACCCAGAGTCAACATGGCCACTGTGGCTCCCTTTAGTTACAGGTAACCCCTCTGCAATTATTCAACTCTTCTGCCATGAGTCTGGCTATAAAGGCCTCACTTTGATCATCATACAATCATTTTCTATCCTCATACCTTATCTTGATTTCCTTGTTAATGAATATAGCCACTAGCTTCTAGACAGGTTATCCAAGACTAGCTGCAAAGTCCAGTCTAAGTGGAGTCCTTTGTGACTCTCCCACAGACACATTGAGGGCATCATAAACACACAACTATATATAGAAAATGGCGTTAATGTTTTGTGCGCTTGGGTAAGCCAAAAACATTAGCCAAATCTGAAAATGTGTGCTTAGCATACTTTGAAAAACTGTTAGGTGCCCCTTTTATCATAATGGAATTACACTGAGTGCTTTGGCTACTCTATCTGAGATTTGCTTTTATGGAAATTATTCTGCAAGTCCGAGTCCATGTCCCTCTCTCGTACACAACAGTGTGTGCCTTTGACTGCAATCAACCATATGGAAGGGTTTTGCATGTGCAGTAACACATTTATCATGGTTTTATTTATTACAGGCTGCGGATACAGGAGAGCGACTTTTCAGTGGACGAACTGAGCGACTGCTCATCTGGATCGATAGAAGTCTGCTGCGACGACCTGACACCAGGTTAGATACTTTCATTCTGACAGGGAAAGAAATCCTTTACTTTGCATTTTTACTGAAAACCAAACTCAGTTTTCTGGCATCTGCTTTGGTAGCTGAGCCCTTGTGGCAGGTACAGATGATGACCATTTTCTGGGAGCCAGACGTATTTATTGCAACAGAGTCATAAATGGCGTCAGGCAGGACATGCCAGCGGCTGACCTCTTGGTCTCCTTATGGGACCTGAATAGAGTCACTGAAGACGAGGGGGACAAGCATTCTTTGTTTTAATATACGTTTGTCATGCTGCTACTCATCAGGCCTCGGGAGCCATGTCTGAAGTTAGGTGGTGTAATTTTGTAAGTGTGTGAGTCACCCTGGTTATCTGCTGAATATGTTGCCTCCTTTATGAAGAAGAGATGCTAACATGAAGAATATTAGCAGTGGTGATGTTAGGATGTAGTCAGTGTTAGGATGAAACACGGCATTTCTAAACAAACTCCTATTATGAGAACATTCATATCAGCTTCATTCAACAGCAGTAGGGGAGTTTGAACCTTTATTTCCCACATGCTTCTTTTTTTCTTTGACCTAAAAAGTCCCAGAATGACCCCTCATTCAGTTTCCCACTGTCATAGTTTTTAGTAATCATATGTGTACCCTTAGTGATATTTCTCCATTGGCATGGCCAAGATCACCCCAAGGATGGGGACATGCTTGTGAAACATGATTTATTGAATAATGTTTTTCACAGGGTGTCTCTCGGTTATTGGGAGATTGTTTAGCTATAAAAGGTGCTGCTCAGAGTCAATGTACAAGAAGCTTTAATGGAGAACATTCTCTCCAAGCTTAAATAGTATATGCTACTTTTAAATTTTAAAAAATTGTTATAATCCTGTGCATAGGACTTGGAAGAAAAAATCAAAATTGGATTAAAGTTTATATGCCCAGATTTAGTGATGAAAACTGTGATCCTTGACTCTTTATAAACTCAATCCCCAATTTTAGAGATAATCCAACAGGACCCTGATTTTTAGGGAATGTACAAGTCCTAAATTCAAAACAGCTAAAATTAATACTTTAAAGGTAGGGTGGGAGATGTTTTCCAGGAGCATTTTTCACTAAATTGCTCAAAATCCTCTTCAAACCCTGACTGGCGGCAATTAATTAAATGCTCTAAAACAAAATTAAGATATTTTAGTCACCTGTGGAATGGACTGAATTGAAAAACACCATCCAATCGCTTTAACCGGCCCATTTAAAATTATTGGATGGTGGCATGTCAATCAAACCCGCCTGCTATTCGTACCTCCACCTTCTGTGTTCCCCTCGTTGTTCACAAATCTCCTGCCCTCAGAAGCTGGTACCTCTTGCAAACAAAGGCAATGATATGAGAGCTAGAGCTTGGCTAGCTACATTAGCTAACTGCTACATCAACACAGCGTACACACATGTAAGGGACAACATGGCAGAACAGGTGCGTTTGAAGTCGGAAAGGAAAACCTGTCTTGGAGAAAGCTCCTGCAAAGAAAAAAGCTGAAGGAGAGAGGAGTGAAAGCAGAGTGTGCAATGGTAGCATCAACTGAATCAACAGTATTTCCAAAATACTTACTTTAATGTTTTCTTTTTTGTTTTGTTTAGTTCAGCAAAGGCCACCTTTTCAACCTTTGTGTCAACCTGTACATTTTCAGTGACTGAACAGTTTTTCCTTGACACTGAGTTTTGCTGTTTGTCTACAAGTTGTTACTAAAATAGAAGAGTTGGCAATTAAAACCTTTATAAAGCCTTTTCTGAGGTTTTAACCAGCTGGTTGGGGATGGGGGGATGGGAAATGGTGGTGGACTAGTTTCAGTCGTTATAGGACTCTGGGTGTCTTTGAGCTATCATTGTGGCCTTGTAATTGGTCCCTAGCAGGCGTTAGAAACAGAACTAAAGTGTCTTGGAGTCCTCTGAAGCTGCATTTACATGGAGGGTGGGCTGACACTGTAATCACTGTAATTTAGGGAGCGGAGGTAGGGAGGGATCTCAGGCTGAAAGCAAAGTTTGTCGGCAAGCAGGAGAGAGAGTGAAAGGGATGAAGATAAAATAAAGAAGTCAGTGGGTTGATGGAGTTCATCTTATGTGTGAAGAAAAGAGAATAAATACCAAATGTGTGCAAGATAAAAACATTTACAGTTCTTCAAATCTTTTGACTCTTGCTGAGGGTACTCGGCTCAGTTTTGATGTGATTTGTTAAAACTTATGCTTTGTCACCATTGTATAACTTACTTTTCAAAAATCTAATATTTTCCATATGCTTGGATTCACGTATATTCCATCAGGGGTAATACAATCATCCCACAGGTCTCCACTCTGAATCCGTAAAGAAGACCTGAACATTTAATGTGATTGTGGCAGCATGTGGTCGTTCAATTAGACACCAGATCTACCGACCTTGGCGTTCTCCAGAGAGATGTATTTGAGCATTTGTGTCTTAGCATGCGTGTGTGTATGCCGGCTGATGTGCACGTGTGTGACAGTACACAGATGGTATTTGAAAGATAAATGTGACGTTGAGTGTGTATCATTTTTCATCCTCCAGCGAGGGCATGGCCTGAAATCCCCTGTGGACGCTCTCAAAGTCTCTCAGCTATTTCTTTGGCATACACACATGAACACAAATACACAATAACATGAAAGCTGCAGATTTAATGGAGTTTGTGATTCATTCTTAATAATCTAATCCTATATTTTCACAATGACAGGGAAAAATGCCCAAAGAAAATAAAAACACAGCATCTCACAGCATCTTTTCTGGACCGAAGTTTTGATGGCATGTTTGTTGAAGCAATCTAATCATTTTGTCTGATGAATAAGTACTTGGACCAGACCAAGTACTTATTCATATTATACTTATTATTTCATATATATTGTACTTATTTATTTTGTTTTACTGTATTATACCTTGTGTTTCTTCATATAGAGACAACAAGAATATCTTAATTAGCAGTATTGTGTATTAAACATAAGCTACAAATCATGACTTTGCTAAACCATGTCACATTCAGAGTAAGGAAGTCTTTGGTTATCAAAACAATGAAAACTATACCTGCAGTTTATAAATTTCATGCTGTCATCTATTAAATACCCCTGAACATCTAAAAAAAGCATTTTGATAACCCTAACTGCATCTACTCTTAAAGAGTGTGTAATCCTCTTTGGCCAGTCTAATCAGGGCAGACATATGTTGAGTTGGCATTGGACAGTAATGAGAGGTTTAGCTTCAGGAAGATGATCAAACATAAAGATAGCAAGATTATTCTCTCACTCATCACCAGGACTGAAGCAGTAATCACTGTTCATGGTTTGATGTTGGACCCCACTCTTTACCTGACCTAAGCTTGAACTGGAATAAGTAGGGAATTTGACATATGCAGAAAATGAGAGAATATAAATGAAACAAAAGTATATATGTGGATGAACATATACGAGGTCCACAGAAAAGGTCCTCGTCTATTCATCTGTCAATCCATTTAGACCAAACTGCCACCTCCTACTATCTCCTCCTCTCTTTTTCTCTATCTCACTCTCCCCCAGGGACATTTTTCTTGACAATGTTGGAAGCACAGAGTAATGTTGAACTGCAAGACAAAGTAGTAGGTTACAGGGAAAGGGGTGAACTGACGAATGGGTGAATGATTACACACTCAAGATCCTTCTTGACCTCTGGGGTGACTCCCAACCAGGGAAGTCCAATTAAGCCATTCATGTGTGTAACCTCTTTATGTGGGATGACACACACACACACACAGGGATATAGTCACAAAGACATCTATCTGTCAGATTAATAACCCACGAAAAAGCACATTCTTACATGCCAGGAGGCAGGCATGTACTGTAGGTTTAGGATAAAGTTTTTTTTAAATAAAATAAAATACTGTTCATTGTACTTTTACCACAACAGGTTTTCTTCTATAAACAAAAACCCAAATACACACATTTATACTATGAACCTTCGTGCTAAAGATCTATTTCTGCTGCATGCACACCACGCTGTAACCAGGCAACCATCATCTGCAGCACAGCATTATGGGATACTCCAGGGAAGTGTGCTGAGAATGTCAACACTGAGGCGTCCGGCGAGGGAGCGTCTACAAATACCTTTTTTTTAAAAAGACACACAAGCCATAAGTTGTCTCTCTTCACCCAGCTCAGTGTGTGGCAGCTGATGTTTTTCTCAGGTCTCAGCTGCGGCCTGACTCACAACGAGTGTGTGACATCCGCTCTGCAGGAGAATGGTGCTTTATTGTCAGATAAACATTTGCGCCTGTGCATTCGGCCATTAATATGACTGGTGCAGTTGCGCTATTGTCATCAGTAGCTGAATCAGTGAGATGTTTAAGCCAGTGAATCACGCGATGCATCATCAGCATGAGGTGTAAGCATTCGAGGTATCACAGGGGAAAAACTTCCTTTGTTATTCAGATTTACGAAACGAATTCCAAGTAGGAAGCCACGTACTGTATGCATCAATCAAACTGCAATTTCAGTATTTTGTGTGTAAACAGGACATTAATAACTGTGTCATTGTGTCAGTGCAGTGCAAGCATGCTGGAAAGCATTCCCTTGTGTATGCGTGTGTCACAGTTTGGTATTCTTCATTGTGTCCTGTGGTCCCCATGTGTTAAGATGTTAGCGGAGGCAAGCAAACGTAGCAGGAGTGGCGAGGCAGTGAGGCAGGATATCCCTTCTCTGTCTTACAGGCTTCCTTTGCTCCACTAGCTCACATACTGAGATCCTTCCTCACCAGTCCTCTTCCTCCTCCTCTCACTTTTCTTACCGCCTTGTTTTCAGAGATATATTCATACATTCTTTCAACCTTTCTCCTTTTTCCTCACCAGCAGCACCCAGTAGGCTTCTCTGGTTTTTTTGTTATTGGCTCTCGTTTTCTTCATGTTTCCCTTTTTTCCTCTCGCTTCTCCTCCTCCATTCACACTCGTCTCATCTCTAAAATTAGCTCTGTATTTCTACTTGTACACACAAAAAAAAAGGCAAAACAAAAGGAACCGAGAGGGGGTGGGTGACAAGAGGGAGTGGGTGAAAGTGAGAACGCATGCCATCTGCTAAGCCAAACGGGAACTGTTCTTCTCAAAGTTTCAACTGCTGTCGTGGAGTTGGTTACATCCAAATCTGCAGCGCTACCCCCTAATCTCGCAGTGATTTTCCTGTCAAGGCGGGAAGACCTTGTATAACTTTGTAAACATGCATATAATGAGCTACATGGCGTCTCCTGCTTCACATGACTGCTCTTTTGAAATATAGTGGCGAATCTGTTCCCCGCTGTTTAGAGATGGAAGGGCAAATATAATCATGCAAAGTAGTGCAGCGCTGTCCACCCTCCACCTATCTCTCTTTTTAATTTGCTTTCAATCTGCCAAGTCACCCCAATATCTCCTTTATCCATCTGACTTTGCTTGAAAGCAGGTAAATGTGTTTATGGAACAGTTTGCCTGTCGACGTAGCAAATTTCTCTAAGACTTCAGCCGCTGTGGTCAGCTCGCAGACGTGTTCACACACACACACCTCTCACACAAACTGAATGCATGCGGCTGCTACGTGCTGAATATGAGGACTGGCACTCATCACACTCTGAAACTGCCTGCTTCTTTGATGTCAGGCCAGATTGCTCAGGTCAGATAGACAGTCTGCACAGACAGCACACTGTATGTGTGTGTGTGTGTGTGTGTTTGTGTGTGTATAAAGTCATACTAAGTACAAAAAGCGAGAGAGAATATATAGTGTGTTAAGTTCAGTCATATATTAAAGTGATTAGACTGTGGAGCCAGGGAGACGAGTGCTGGGACAAACAAGTGGCTGTGTTCTGCTAACACACACATTAGCTGTTTGTGTGTGCTTTCAGACGATCGACTCGTCTCTTTGCTGCGGTGCATCTATGCACAACACAGACCTGCCTTGTATGGGGTCACTCACTTTCGGCTAACCTTAATCCCTCATCGGGGAGGTATAAGAGCTGACGTACAGCACCTATTAGCCTTAAATTACAGCCCTTACCCCCCCGACTGGCCTGCTCTACCAGCTCCCAGATGCCCAATAACTGTCACCACAGAGCTCTGGCTTCAGTGTGGCACAAGCACCTGGACATTGGCTCTTTATTAAAATTTGCTGTTTCTAATGAAGGGTTTTGGCTTCACACAGTAAAACAGCCAGTGTATGCTGGCACATTTGTCTGTGCTCAGCTCCTGTGTTACACACACTCATGGATGCTCAGATGGGGGCCAGTATCCAGTGCATGCACATTATTGTGTTTTGTTGTCAGTTTTAGGTTTCGTAGGCGCGACATCAAGCCGTTTTTAAATCACCTCTCTTAATACTGGGGTGGAATGTGAGCAAACAAGACGTTGCTTGTTTTCACTTAGGTTTAGTGTTAACCAGTTTATGTAAATGTAGAAAACAGGAGGCCTGTTTGAGTATTGCTCTGGCTACTCGGACGCCTGATAATATCATGACTGCAGGCACTACATGCATAGAAGAGAAAGTAAAATCCACAATCTATTAGATTTTTATTGTACTTCATAAATATTTATAAATATTTACCTTATTTGTGTTTATTCTTAAAGGATGCAGTTCAGAAAAAAACATTTCACTGTACAATTGTATAACTGTGCATGTGACAAATAAACTTCTTGGAATCTTTAATCAGAAAATGAAGACAAAAGGATTGACTGCAAAAACTCATCCTGCATGCAATCTGCATTATTATGAACTGGCCATATTATTTCTTTATTGATTGTTGTCCTTGTAAAGTAGTTCTGTGGTCATATGAATAGCTCATTAAATCCCATTTACATGTATTTGAAAGATATAACAGTGAAAAAAAGTAATGATAAGAAGACTGACTTGTTCCTTGTTTAAGTTGGGATGTCCAGAGCAATAAAATGACGTAGCTGAGAGCCAACCAAGTCCCCCGACTGAGGCTCCAGCTTCTCTGGGCCTGTCTCATCAATGTGACATACTCATAGTGAGAGATCCACACACACACACACATACACATGCAGGGGAAGACAGACAAAAATACAGACACTAAGATTCACTCACACACCCACACGTGTGTTTGTTTTACATCACTAATGTATTGTAATTGCTGCACAAAAGGATTTGTTTTAAATGTGATGAATCTATAACATGTGGGCCTAATGGCCTGCGCATCTGTATTAAGTAGAAGGGCAGGGTGGGGCGCACAGGAAAGACGGGAAGGGAGGAAATGAGAAAAGAAGGATGAGTGGCAAGGAAATGTGAGGCAGGTGGGGGTTATGCGATGACTATTTGACGTCTGCTGGCTACTAATTGCGGCATACAGAGACAAACCTGCCTTGCCCTTCAGATGATTTGAATCAGCTTATTCATGAGGGTCTGTGGTGATTAGGACACACACGGAAATCTGAATGTGAATGGATGAGTGGAACAGTTAATTTGATTATGAGGGAGTGCGGAGGGGGTCTTTACTTTGGCCGGCTTATTTGGTAATCCACGATTATTTGAGTCACACTCCGCTGTACTCAATGTAAGCATTTCTTTTTCCCTTGTCTTTTTCTTCTTCTTACCTTTTTGTTGTCTTTTCTTTGTTGTTACTATTTAAAAAAACCCAACAAATGCATTTATTGAGACTGTGACTAGAAGGGGATGTGATTCCAAAGATAGCCGTTATCGCAAAACGGGGAAGAGCTGAGTTTACACACGATGCTGGTAATTTATCGTCAGCCCCTTATGTTCGCACTCACTGCTGAGCAGCATTACACGGCATCTGCGGTGCGTGTTTGAGACGGACGATGGGGTAGTGAATCAGCCAGTGGGAGGCGAGGAGGAGTGAGAGACAACAAGAGCGAAGGAGGGAAGGAAGGAAAAAGGAAGCAGGAGAGGGAGTGAATGAGCTGGCGGGGGTAGAGTGAGCACAGCAGAGTGTGTAGAGAGAGAGAGAGGAGGGGGATGCTGTTGCTGCTGCGACTGTTTCTCCTGTCAGTCGGCTGCTGCTTGCCCGGTGAAGAGGAGGGAGCTCCGAGCAGCAGAGGAGCGGGGGGGGGCAGCGAGGCAGACGCTGGACAGTTGTTTGTTTATCTGCGTGGCTCAGGAAGCAGCAAACACGCTCTGAGTGAGTGGATTTAGGAAGGGGACCCAGATGTACAGATCCATGGATTATCAGCAGTGAGTACGGCTGTCAGTCTTCTAACCCACACGTCATTTTCAGCAGAGGGGTGTACCCACAGTTTCACACTGCGGGGAGTCTGGCTTAGTCGTGACCCAGGGGTAAAGAAGGGGCGCAAACCCAGACAGTCTCTGTGTCCTTACACCTTTCTTTGTCCCTTTCTTTTCTCACAGCATGCTTTTGTGTGTAGGCTATGTGTGACTGTGTCACTGATGCTGTTGCTCTGCTCTCTGCAGGAGGGATGCTGGAGGCTAATGTGGCTAGCATTAGCTTGAGTGCTAAGCCCAGAGAGCTGGACCTGAGGTCCGCAGTAGTCTCCTGCCAGGACGCTTCAGCTCAGGCCATGGCCTCCAGGAAGCCACAGGCCAAGCCCTCAGGTCTTCCCCAGGGGCCTCCACGTCCCTCTGGGTCTGAGCTCAAGGTTTACCGGCCCATCTCTGGATCTACCCCCATCCCAGCTCCCAATCCATCCCGGCTCCGCAAGCAGCGATCACTGAACAACTTGTGTGTGCTCACCGATGCTGAGAAGAAACTGCACCTGTATCAATCACCTCAATGGAATGACGATACAAGTCGACCTGGCTCAGGGTCCAACAAAGCGTGCCAGACCAAAACCGGTCAAGCAGGTGGTGGGAGACCACCGCTGTCCCGAACACTGTCGAAGTCAGAGCAGTCATTATTCCAGGGGAAGCCCAAATCATTTTGCTCTCCAGCTTTGACCTCAAACGTGGGGAAGCCAAGTCGAATCCCCGCGCCTGGTAAACCACGGGGACCTTATGCTGAGGTTAAGCCCATCAGCAAGCCCTCTGAGGCGGGCCAGAGCGCAGACACAGGCCCTGCTGAGCACGCTTCTAAAGCTGGGAATACTGGAACTAATGGAAAGAAACCAGGGGAGAAGGGGAAACCTGGACCTCAGTCAGCAGAAGAGGAGAAAGAGAAGAAGGGGACAGAGGGAGAAGATGATAAGAGCTTTCTGAAGGTGGACCCAGAGTTAGTTGTGACCGTTTTGGGAGACCTGGAACAGCTGCTCTTCAGCCAAATGCTGGGTGAGTCTGTGTTTGACTTCTTGGCTGCTCTCCACACCCAAAGCGACCTGCTCAGCCCGAGCACCAGCAGCAACACTGAATTTTAAATGAATGCAGTCTGTGTTGCAGCCGAGCGTAACATCTGGGTTGTTTAAGGGATTTAAGTATGGTCTGCAGGTGGTTCAAGTCTTTGTTTACAACATGCTTCATTTAGGCATGTTTTTTCTTGTATTTACTTATATTACGTATACGTGTGTGAAGAACTATGGGGTTCCACAAAGCAGCTGAAGTAAGCGTTTCACTAGAGCCTACATTGTTTTGTTGTTGATGCATTAGCCAGCAGTGGAGCGTTTTGGCCCAGTCTCAGTTGACCCACTGCCACAGTGAGCTAGATTTTATATCAACCCATCAAATAAGTCCCTCATCTTTCGTTATTAAATCCCCATCACTCCTTTTTCTCCCTTTTTTTTTTCTTGTTGGTGTGAGGCATGTTGCGAAATGAAAAACATATCAGCTGCAGCATTGATGCGTGCAGGAGTTCAAATGAAATCTGAATGTTTCTGCATGTCTCCTGGCTCATGCCAAAGTCAGCCAATCGTTAATAAAGCCCGTGTGAGTGGGACTAGCGGGGAGTGGGTTTCCATTCGGTAAATAAAACGGCGGCACATTGAGCCAGGCTCCGATCACAGTGGGCCACATATTTAGCCTCGCACCGCACACTCCTTCCCTCCCTCTTCCTCTCCACCTCCATTGATCTCTGGGCCACTGACAGATGGTCACTATCCACCCCACCCCCACCTCCTCCCCCTGTTACCGAGGGCAACGTGTGGGAGGAGAGAGGAGAATCTGATGGGGTG
The DNA here is from genome assembly GCA_037177035.1 of Craterocephalus eyresii. Lineage (NCBI taxonomy): Eukaryota > Metazoa > Chordata > Actinopteri > Atheriniformes > Atherinidae > Craterocephalus > Craterocephalus eyresii. The sequence continues at coordinate 11,612,724 of JBBBVT010000014.1, forward strand.
GTGGCATGGGCAGGTAGTGCTCCACTGTACTGGTCAATGCCAGCGGACGCACAGGGACACATTGTGCATCTAAACATTTAGCCACTGGGGGGGGGGGGGGGTATTGTGAGAATGATGACTAAGTTTATGAGTAATAGGTCAAACTTTGTTTTAAAACCAGTAATCCATTATTCATTCACACATGCACTCTTTTTGCAATTCTGCATTGAAGCACTACTCAGCCTCTTTCTATCCATCCTCTCAGTGGGAGCAGATACCATCAGAGTACTGGGAGAGAATTGTGCAGCAGGTCTTTCTATCTGGCTTGATGGCAGGAAATTGCTTAATGTCCATCAACAAACCTCTTTCCAGCTTTTCTCCATTCTCTGCATTCTCTCATTTTCTCTCGTCACCATCCTGCACCACGCAGAATATCGCCTAATCACAGGGAGGATGACCTTGCTCCTGCAGCCCTCTGTGTTTGTACTGTGCATGCTGTTTTACGAGTGTGTGTGGTTCACCTTGTTTCTCATTGAGATGTTGTTGGCCACACCTTTAGCACACAGCCAGGTAGGGAGGAAAATTATTGAAATAAATATAATCAAAGATGAGGGGTGAACAGAGTAAAAATATAGATTTATGGTGGCTCGTTTGGCTTCATGAAGTCAGCTAAATGATGGACAAACAATAAAAATGTTGCTGCAGTCAGTAGTGATAGGAGTCTAATACTGGGAACTTTAACTTGTGTTTGCTGCAGTGAGCATTTTGAAATTCTTTAGCCAGCCAGATTGTTGACAGGAGCAACTTGGCCACCAGGTATGAAAACCCTGTACCAGGTGAGATGATTGGTTTCTTATAATGAGGCAGCACATAAGGTCACATATGTCAAACACAGCGTTTCAATGATTGACTGATTTATTGTCTATAGAAATTTGAATGAAAATGTGAGAAAGCTCAAAATTGTTGGTTACATTTAAATTAAATTAAATTAAATTAAATTAAATTAAATTCTTGGGCCCCCAGGGAACAAGCAATAACCTGGGTCATTGCAGGTCACCACAACTTGCCACAAGGTGTAGGCCTATCACAGACAGCACAGCAGTTGTGGGGATAGTTGTGCATGAATATTCTCTTTTGAAATTGCATGCGTTTGGTTACAGGGAGGTTAATTGTAACTTGCCCTGCAGTGTGCAGCTGTGGGCTCATCCTTTATATCTGCCTCTCCATTTCCGATGGGACGCTCAGCTAATTGGGTTCTGCTCCGTGCGCTCTGTCACAGGAAGATAGATTATGGATGCTCGGTGGATCATTTCCAGCCTCACCTCCTCATGTTCTGTACGCAAGAAATATGAATCTGTTTATACTGTTTATTCTAATACACATTTTATATAATCACAAATTCCAAAGGGTTTGAATCCTTCAAAGTTTGAAATTTGACATCGAGGAACATTATTCTAAAATTGCATCACAATCTTTTTTGATTCATTTGTTGGTAGACTGCACTGAATGTCAGCCCAGCTTTACTTTTGAGAGACGTCACAGAACTTCACTAAAAAGAATTATTAGTCCAGTCTTTTGTTGCACCATGCATCCCAACTTTTTAAAATATATTTTGCTACCATTCCATCAAAGGGGCTAAAAGCGAAATTCGTTGTTTTCACACTGAATGAATCAAAAAATCTTTTTGTGAAGAACCGGGTGTGTATTTTCATGTGGAGTATAGCGCGACGTCACACAGCGCCTCTGTGTGTTGATCTCCAGCTCTGTGTTTACTAGCCGGCCCGTCCGCGTGCATGTCCGTCCATGTACGAACACGCACACACACGCCCCGTCTTTATAAAAAGCCGCCACAGGGCGGAGTTACGGCGCAGCACACGCACTCAAGATGGCAGAGATTCACGCCGGTAGAAGTGGGAAGCGTCCGACCAAAGATGAAGAGGAGCCAATATTCCCTCCAAGAAACAACGTTATTTTTCAAGGAAAGGGACAAAACGCGGATTAATATTGGTCTGGCATTCTCAAGGTGGA
>JBBBVT010000014.1:11614830-11625582 GCA_037177035.1 Craterocephalus eyresii
TTAGTTTTAGAAAAATATATAATTATACTGTTTTTAGGCCTACATAATTTTAAACATGCTCTCTGTTTAAAATTAATGAATAAAGTAAAAGTTTATGAGGCAAAGAGGAGTTTTTACTTTTTCAAGAAAAAAAGAGGGGCATGGTTTTTCGGTTGGGGGAGAGCTGGAGAGGCATTGATTGACACAGGCTTTGTTTTGGTTTGAGACAGCTCCACAGTACGCCACCTAAGGGCAAATAAAATCGCTTTTAGTTCCTTTAAATTCAAGCAAATACATATTTTTTGGTACTGTTGAATGTCTCACTTTCAGCATTGATATAGTTCCAAGCGGCAACCTCCAGCTTAGAAACGTGAAGCCTGTACGGTAGTGCCAAAAATTGCAGTTCCCCCTTCTTCTGCTAGCTGCTGGCTGTAAAACAGAGCAAATTCCCATTGACTCCCATGTTAAAAAGCCTGACTTTACAGCAAAATTTAACATGTTTACTGCCTGGTTCAAGGTCAGGTTTACCTTCATGAAACTGTGGGGGAGTGAAAAAAATTCTAACTCATTTGTTTAGATGTAGGCTAATCTAATCCTATACATATTTCATAACCGTCTATCAAAAATAAATTAATAACTTCCTTTTGATTGACAAGTGCTAGATATCCGGTAAAACTTCACAGAGAGTAGCACAATCGTGGTTTTTAGCCGGCTAACAGTGCGCATTAACTTTAGCCTACCTTCCTCCATTACAAATAATTCAATGCTGTTTTTATTTCTTCTTATGACAGATGCCTTTTTTAAATTTGACTTACACACATATTGGTAATATTATGGAAGCAACATGTCAGCTTTCATCTACCGGGAATGTGCCTTAGTTTTGCACATGTCATTTTGTGTGACATCTGGCTACTTGCATTTTGACAGTGTCCTTTCGAGATAAGCCTGCAGTAATGGGCAAAGATAATAAAGAATGCCACCGAGGATGTTTAACCCAAGATCATCATCTAATCACTAAAGAGATAAACCTCCTCCTGCACACAGTGACTTATGAAAAAAAATCCTGGATATCTCAAGGTTAGGATTAGTATCTGTATGATCTTCTTTGCCATAAGCGGACATCCATGTTTAACCACGGGGTGAAGCTTTTCATTTATTGGATTTGGAGAATTACTTGACTTCTCTGTCCAGGGGCAGCGGATCTGTACTTGCAAATGTATTTTACAGTATTTTTGTCAGCAGTGTTAAAGTTATGGACATAGAATAAAGAAATCAATGGACTCTACTTGTAATATTCTGTCAGTAAAATATGTTTGCTGACTTTCATCTAATATATCTTACATACAGCATAGGCCTCAAAAGTAATGTGAATCACTGAACCTCAGATGTCTGTCTCTAATGACCCCTCCCTGTCCCTTCTAGCCCCCGTAATGAGGTGTGTGTGAGAGGGTAAGCCCCCTGAAGCAGTGGCCTTTCTCAGCATGGGGCCGGCACAGTTTAGGGCAAATCCAAGCTAAGACACCAACCAAGCATCCGGATTAAACCTTTCATTAAGATAATGAGAAGATTCAACCTCACATTCTACTAATCGTATATCTATCACTTTAAAAAAGGCCAGCAGTAAAGACTAAAATGAATTAAAGATTAAAGCTGTCAGGACATCTGTTTGGTTAGAGATTTGGGTTTTTGGGGATGTAGGCTAGAAGATTGAAGGTGCTGTGTGGTCTTGGTTTTGGCTGAGCTGCTGGTCACGTGCTGTAACTCACCATGAGAACAAAGTGTGACTCAGTGACACATGGATGCTCATTACAGCAGCCTTGACTACCAATGTGCCTTTTCTTTTAGTTCAACATTGAATTGTGTGCGTGGGGGCATGTTTGTGTGGTTGATGGTTCTTATTGTATCTGCATCAGCTGTCTGAAGAACAATAGACCCTACAGAGAAATCAAGGCTGGAAAAGAAGACATGCACATTCGTGTGCGTACACATACAAAGCCTGTTCAAGGAACTAACAGCGCTGCAGGAAATATAGTCAAAGCGCTGCGGCTTCCTCAATCCGAAGCATGCTCACACATGCACGTTAAATGTGCGCCACATCCAGACACTGATACACTCTCCTGTCCACCCTCCCCCTGTATTCATCCCTTTTTTTCCGTGACTGAGTATTTTTCACACTCAGCTCCTCCATTGTGATCCCAGTGCTGAGTCTCTGATGTTGAGGCGGATGCGGTCAGAGCGGCTGGTTCCGCCCCGGGCTTTGATGAGTGAAGGATCCAGGACAGTCGTCCTTCCATCGAGGAGTTAGTGACAAGCCAAACAAACACAAAAGACAACATGAAAGTGAGGAATAAAGCATCCCTCCAAATCTCACTCTCTCTCTCTCTCTCTCTTCCTCTTCCTCTCTTTCAACTGTGATGCGAGTTGACGGCCAGCAGCGTTCTGTCACCAGTCAGACAGCAGGGAGGATATTTCTGGTAGAAGTATCTCAGAAAGAGGACATAGGACATCTTTCTAGCATGATAGAAAATTAGTCAGCAGGAGTATTTGTACTATAGGTTTAAAAAGAATGCCCTATACGCATAAATGCATCCATGAGCATGCATTGCTGCCTCCATTGTGTGTGTTTGTGTGATGTGTGTGTTTACAATGATTTGCGGTCAGTCTGTAAAGACTTAATGCAGGAGCCATTGCATTAGTGCAGTCTGCTTCCTGCTGTCTTCCTCCGAAATCATATTAGTACTCAGTGTGTTTTTGTCTCATCAGCTCTCACGCAGCATACACAAACACACACACCACGTCTCACTTCAAAACCCGTTTTATACAGTTACCATCTTCTCATTTGTGATAAACTCTGTTAAAAATGACAGGGCTGTGTTCTGTTGACATCTGCAAGGTTTAAGTGCTTATTGCTAAAACTTGCCTTCAGCTTACCTGCAGTGAGTTTCAATGTGAAACTTTGAAATTGCTAATGGACGGATGGATAAACGTGAAGAAATATGATATAACTTCTTTTAAAAGGAGGGAACTCATTAATCTATTTAACATAAATGTAGCATTCAGGGGTCTGTTTGTGTGTCAGTCAGTAATGTTCTCTGTAACTGTTTCCAATAACTTCAATGATTTTATTCATATAGGCACACATGTGACTGCATGTGAGAGTAAGAGGGAGGTGAAGACAGAAGGAGATGTATGCGAGCCATCTTGTGATGAAGAATGTGTGTGTGCTTCTATTTTTGTTTTCCTCTCGAAAGCTTGTAGATGAAAGTGTCCATGACTGAAGCATCTGTACGTTTTCTGGCTGCTGTAACAAATCAGCATAAGTTGTGAACACACAAACTGATCTGAGTCATGGGAATGTTGGGTAGGTGGCTTATACTGGCACTAACAGTAAGTCTGGTTTAGATTTAAATTCAGTGGTATATCACCTTTGAAAAGCAGCTTTTATGCTAAGATATGCCTACTGTATTCGTCTCAGCAACTGCAACAAGGAACAGTGAGCTCTCTCACCCCAGTGGCCATTTTTTTCAGTGAATATACAACAATATAATTTCCCTTGAAACATTATTACTCACTCTACTAAAGCCATGACATTATAGTCAGTAGATGCTCAATAAAATGTAGCAGATATAAGAGGTAAAGCCAATTGGGATAAACTGTTGGTGTTGTCTAACCATCACAGGTTTATTGAAAATGGACATTTGTGTTGACTTCATCCAGCAAAATGATCCAGTCTGGCCAGACATGCAGGATCAATGCCGGGAATTTGATTTACATCCGGTCATTTGATCACACTTAAATCATAAAAACATAAATTAGATTTCTTACACAGCTAAAGATAACAAACTCCATTAGTCACCTTCATCTGCATTTCGTACACTTTGTTGAAAATCTTGTAAACGAAAAAAATCTTGTTGGTCAAGTAACAAAACAAACAGTTTAGACATAAAACACAAATGAATCTCAGTGATTCCTGCCCATCCCTTTGCTGCTATTCCATTGCAGACATACAACAATAGTTGTTTTGCCTCACCAGCTTTTTAATACATTCAATTCAATCCCTCTGAAATAAAAAAAACATCATGATTTTACCCATTTGTACACTTAGCACTCCTCTCACCACACTGGAACGGAGGAATTTTCTTCACACATTCTTTATTTGGGATGTGTCAGGATTGGAAACATTCCATTCCCATACTTGTCTCTTTTCTATGCAGCCATTCTTTCTAAAGTGCACAGAATGTGGGTCTTTTGAATGTCCCAATGTCACAGAAATGTCAGTGACCTTTGCAAATGGAGTATGTCACACGTGGAAAACTTACCATCAACCACCATTAAATACCTTTACCGTTATAAAAATTCCCTTTAACGTTTCTCCAAAACACACTGGAAAGAGATGTGTTTGTCTGGTTTGTGCCCATGTGTTTCATTGGCTGAATCCTGTAACATTTTAGCGTATTGACTGACTTGTCATCAGTTCCCCTGTTTCCTCATCACCTCATTAACAGTCCAGGCTCAGCACGCAGAGAGCAGCCGTGTGTCGGACATGTGTGAGTGGAGCTGCAGCTGGGTTCAAGCACGATGTAAAATACAGTTTCACAGGAAACAACCCTTTAGAACATAAATAAACCCAAACATTGCCTGCAAACCACATGTATATGTTGTGTGTGTCTGTGTGTGTTCAAGATTATGCCTACTTTATCCCTTTACTGCCAAAGTGCTGCTCTGTAAAGAGAAGGACACACACATGAATCCCTCTTTGTGCTCGGAAGTTTGACCAGGTAGGGTAGAAATGAGATGATCTTTCAGTTTTGAACTGATGTTCTCTTGACCTTCTTCTCTGAGAAAGTAAAGTTATCTAAAGTCACTTGAAGCCTCTTTATCTTATCCTCCCATAAGCGGATAGCGCTGTGACTTTTAAGAAGATAGAGATGTAGTTAAGGAGATATACACAGTTTGTTAATGTGAGCATGTTTGTGTTCGTGCCATCACTCAGAAAGCCCGGTTTAGGTAACGTGGCGATCTGAGCTGAGAAGATTTAAATCGGGTGGTCTTAACTGTATATGAGTTGCTGCACATAGACTTCAGGATGTATTACATTTGCAACTGTTGTGTGTTGTGAGGCAACTTCCTGTGTCAGGATTTCCAGTTTTAAACGGATTTCGCTGCCACTACCGGAGCTGCAGCTCTCTGCTTCCTCTCCATCGTGCAAATATGCATTGATGCACTTAATCGTTCTGTCACAGGAAGACCAGCGCATCTGTCACAGCATTTGAATTAACTGCTGCTTAACTCTGTTTTACACAGATAACAATCTTCTACTCCAATAGGTTCATTAAGCGTTCACATCTTGTATCAGATGTGATCTCCAAGCGCTCTAATTTCCTGTTGTGACATCTCGGTTGAGGCAGATGAACTCCAGTGTGTGTGTTTGGACATGGATGCATATTTTGGTGTTTGTCTGGCTTGTCCAGATGTGCAGGAATGGCTGTATGTTGTAATATTTCCTGTTTTGCAAACTGTCTTAGGTCAGCTGAGGTCCGATATGCAGCACAGACAAAAAATAAAAGACATGATGCATGAAGATGTCAAACAAAATATAAAAAAATATAAAAAAGCCAAGCAAGATACCTCCACCGTTCTGTTAAAATACTGCAACAATGGCTAAAAATGCTGTATAAGTGTCCCGGTTGTAGATATCTTGATCGGCACCAGTCAGGAATGCTGCAATAGACAAAACAGCCACTTTGCCTTACGACTGTTTTCAAGACATACATCTCTAGAGGTACAGGTGTAGAACCAGCCACAGCTATCTATCATGTAATAAGACGGCTGTAGCCTGAGGACAACGAGTGACACTAACATATGTGCACACACCAAGACAGGACAGGGACAGATGAACTCCGGAGGGAAGGAAGCAAAGAATAGAAATGGGAGCTATTACTCAGATCTTCATTCATATTCCACAAAAATGATGAGGGCACACTCTCATTAGCTGGCATATACAAAAATATTAAAAAAAACTATGTGGAACTGCTACACGAATATATCCACACAAATGCACTCCTCAAAATGGCACACTGTTCTTGAAAGGACAAACCCATTAGTGCATCTTTGGGGATTTTGTTTGCTTCTAATGGTGAGAGTCAAGTAAGCCAAAGGAAAGCAAGTGGACAGAAGTTTCTCCCTCCGATTTTCCCTCATGCATTCTCATCATCTACGCATCATGCAGCATTCTTACCACTTCATTCGTCTTCCATTTTTCTCACCAGGAAAATAAGATCTAGAATTAAAGACCAACGCCTGCATTTATCTCTACAATAGTTTTTCTCTTTCGGTTAAGCTTCATTTTCTGTTGCGCTGCACAATTATTCAGACGGTGGAATTTATTTAAAATCATTCATATGTATGCAACCCCTTTGCTGATAAAACAGACACAAAAAAACCTAAAAATAGTGCCTCTGTCTCCAATAAATGAATAAATAAATGCTCGAGCACCATGAAAGCATCTTGCTTTGCTGTCCTTCGTATTTAAAAACAAGCTCCTTCACATTGCTGCCAATTCCAAAGCCAGCAGGACTTTAATGGGTTTTTGACCTGACCACACAGCAACAGAGACAGACAAGTGTTTTTTTTGTATCCATTTGACATTTAAGTTAAGCGGCCATCTGGACTCCTGCTCGAATGCATTGGCAGAATATTTTATTTCCAAAGAAAATATATATTTATTATATATTATAAAATATATATGCTATATTTCTCTCTACAGAACTCGTTTGGTCTTTGGTCGTTGAAATCTGTTGTCGTATCGGTTTGTTTAGTCTGTTCTGGTATCAGACTCCCATCAGGATGCACAGATATCCCAGTGGATGCTGAATCTGCATGCACTTAAAACAACACTCACTACAACATGCTGACTCTCGTTCCAAGAAACCGAGTGGGCCATTATGAGAGGCGCTTCAGCTAGTTGCATAGCCTCCTCCTGCTTATTCCAGAAGAGACATGTGGAGGTACCATCCCATCTAATACACACAAATACTTATGCACACACAGAGACACACGTAGTTTAAACCAGATCAATCTAATTCATGTCCACCCCAGGGGAGCTGCCAGATCTGACAGGGATATTTGCATCCGTAATTCCCCAAACCACAACCCCCCCCCCCCACACACACACACACACACACACACACACAAACACACACACACACCTCATGCCAGCTGGGACCACCAGGCAGAGGCGGGACAAGAAGTCCTTCCCAGACTAATAGGCGCACACACATGCAGGCTTACACACATTAGCACAGACCGTATCTAATCAATTTGATGCTATTGTTAAACAAAGCTCCCGTTTAAGGTAATTAAAATCACCCAATTAAAGCCTGTGCGTGTGTGTGTGTTAGAGTCTGTCTGTGTTTGCATGTACTAGAGGTTCTTTGTTCCTGCTGGACCATTTCATGACCACATTGCCAAATATTACCAGTATGGTTCTGAAAAGTGGCTTTTTAGAGAGTGATTTTCCCAAAAAATGCATCACGACCTCATATGCCCCAATCCCACCGATCAAAGAAATCCTGTTTACGTACCACCATTTCTCCACACTGAACTTGAAATGTGTCTGTGTGTGTATTTATTGCATAACGATGACTTGATCTTCTCTCCTTTGTGTTGCCCGTCCCCGGGGCAGAATGATCAATTGTATCGGTGACCTTTCTCTTTGGCAAAAAAAAAAATATCAATGCAGTTTAATGTGCTGGGCTCAGCCTAAGTGTCTGCCAGTGTGTTTGTGTGTTTTAATGTGAGTGGAGAATAATTCAGATACACATGTGTATATGTGTTTGGTCTGCAGCTGTTGTTGAGATTGACACCTCTGGCCGTCCATGATTTGCCTTCCTCATTCATTAGATGACCTCTCCCTCCTCACCTCCTCACTAGCCATCTGGGCTCCTTCATGGGGCGTTCAGAGGGATGAATAATGTTTGTTTGAATAAGTGTCATTAGTTGCAACAGCTAGTCCATGTTTCCTGTAAATTTCAGTCATGGGGAGACAAATACTCCAGTCAACAAATAAACCTTCAATTCCAGAAGACTAACAATAACAACTCGGTTTATAAGAACAACTATTTGGTCTCAAAAAAACTCATTTATTTTGTCGTCTCACCACGAGTTTCTGTTGTTTGGACATCAGCTGGCCTGGTTTAATGGTCAATCGAACTCAACCTCATGGGTAAACAGACTGCCCATTCTGACCACTGTAACACTTTTATTGCCACCACTTTATTGTAAATACCAATTCTCCAGGGAGAGGAGAAGAGGAGTGGTGAGGGTCATATGATGCAGCCTTGGTATCTATAATTGCAGCTATTTAAATGTGTTTATATGTACGTATTTCTCTTGGTTTCTATGGCGAGCAGACTTGGGACCTGTAATAACATTTTCAGATCAAAAATGCAATCTGACTGCAGTTTGATATTAAGACCCGTTAATGCTGCATCACTGTGTCAGTAGAGTATTTCATGCACTCACATTGATGTGAGAGCAGTGGGAAGACACACACGCACACACGCATATGGTTGCATCATGGCTCAGGGTGAATCTGCGTGGCTCAGTCTGAGCAGATTGCAGTTTATTTGGACGGGGTGACACAGATGCCAGCGTGTCTCCTGGTGGGTTTATGTGAAAATAACTTTTGGTTTGCCCTCCCACTGAGGGAGGACGGGGCAAAGGGGAACAGTGCAACGAGCGGCCACAGTCACTGAGGCGGTTGCAGAGGGGCAGAAGTAGGGTCCATCCTTCGAGGCAAATAAAAAGGTAGCAAGGCAAAACAAGTTGATTCTTATAGCTGATTTCATGTACAACGTGCTTAATATACAGCAGTGTGCAGAGGTAAACACACAAACAGAAAATAAAAAGCATAATTTAAAATTAAAAACAAGAGAATTGGAAAAATAAGGTATATTCAAACTTAGAGGAAACTATGCAGATTTGGACTTTTAAATAAAAAGTAATCAAATACAGCAGAGAGCACACGGGTCTTTAACCTGGATGTAAATAAACTCACATAGTTCTCCTTCTGTTGACATGTATGTCAGCTTCATATTTAATTTATTCAGCTTTGCTCTCTCTGAAAAAATGATTGCTTTGTATTTTATTACCTCCATCATTTTGTTTCCCCTCCTTAGTTTTGGTTTTCCTGGCTTTGTTTTGATTATAAATCCCAGATTTTGGCCATGGTGTGCAGAGACTTAACATGTAGTAAGCTTTTTGCATTAACTTCCCTGACCATCATATGATACTTTTGGCGTTTGCTTGTATTCTGCTACAATCCTTGTTCAACAATGTTCTTTGCTCTAATAGTGCAACATGACGGTTTTGTTTGTTTGATTTTTGCCTGTGTATGCACTCCTGCAGACCCAGAATCCCAGAGGAAAAGAACCGTGCAAAATGTTATGGATCTTCGTCAGAACCTGGAGGAAACCATGACCAGCCTGAGAGGGGTTCAGCTCAGCCACAGGTCCGCCACTCACACACATACACACACACAAACACAAACAGGCAGGACTGCTGGAAGGGAAAGAAAGAAAACCACACACCATTACCCACACAGACACAGACAACAGAAAAATGAGCAACAGTCAACATGATTGTTATTGACACAGCAAACAGTGTGTTGGGTGTGGTTGTTAACTGCCCGCTGGAGCTCTGATCAATATCAGCATCCCTGTTAGACCAGTAGCTGTTAGTCAGTCATTCTCCACCTGCTCTGCTTTTTCTTTTCATGATTAATACAGAACCGATGCAGGATTAGCTTTAGTCTGACCTCAAAGCCAGCCCTGCTGATAAACACACGAAACAATCACAACCGTACACACAACAACAACAACAAAAGATGATCTGATTGACTTTATGGAAGCACGTTTGTGTGCCGTCTTCCTCTACTTCCTGGACTGGTTTTGATTCCTCATGTCTTCAGATTTTGTCCATGAGAGCTTCCCTTCCGCCTGGCCGTCTATGCGATGGTTGCTTTCTCTGTCCCTCAGTGGGAGTGCATCACACAAAGTGCAACTCAGCAGATGGTTCTCTGCTGGAATAAATTTCCTTTGCCGTTCGTTCTCTTATTGTACTGTAATAACCTTGAGTCACTAAAGGCATATTTTGCTTTGAAGCACCCAGTCTGCCTGTGGAAGTCTCAAACGCAAACAGGATGTCAGAAATTCTGTGATTTGCACAAATTGAACAAACAGATTACAGGAAAAGCTCAATGCTTTGCCTGTTTGTGTTCTACCTGTATAGTGTATTAATACGACAACCAGAAAGCCAAAAGGTTTATACCATCCTCTCCCTTTACCTCTCTCTTCACTGCCTGTTTTAAGTTACTAGGGAAGCATTTCATTTATGTCTTTATTGGGGGGTTTTGTGAGGGTGATTCTGTATCCTGCAGAAAAGATTAATTCTTGTGCAGCAGGCGAATGCATGTGCTGTCACACAGTTTGAGAGCTTGTAACTTTTAATATGCTAATTCTCATCATTCTAAGTCAAGGCACTAAGTAGCAATGTGCTGCACTGCTTTGCAACAGCAGATACATGTGGTGCTAGTGATGCTGATGTTTGTCAGACCAAACTACTGTGCTGTTTCAAACTCAATGTGGAGCAAGATGAAGACATATTTCCCAACAGGATATTCAAAGCATGCTTCAAGCACACATACAGGTCTGTCTCAGAAAATTAGAATATTGTGATAAAGTTCTTTATTTCCTGTAATGCAATTAAAAAACA
>JBBBVT010000014.1:11625682-11656603 GCA_037177035.1 Craterocephalus eyresii
TCATGTTTTTTAATTGCATTACAGGAAATAAAGAACTTTATCACAATATTCTAATTTTCTGAGACAGACCTGTATATGTCAAATAATCCCGGAGCAGTTTTTTAAAATCAGTACAAAGCTTTTTATGGTGGCAGACAGAAGATATTCCATGGTGGGAAAGCAAGATTCTAAGCATTTTTGAGGAAGAAAGAAACCAAATAAATAAAAAGAGGAGACTAAAGATGCATTTACTATCTGTTTTTTTGGGAAGGTGGTGGGGGGGTTGGGGGGGCACATTACCGTGGAAACTGATTGTCGTCAGTGCCCTGATAAGTAAATATTTCTCTTTCCACAGCTGTGTGGAGGCGACCATGTGCTACGACAGCGATGAAGCTGCTGCCTTCTCAATTTCGAGCCTCTCGAATCGCTCCTCTCCGCTGTCATGGCGCCAGGGTCAAGCAAGCCCCCGTCTGCAGGCCGGTGACGCTCCGTCCACGGGCAACGCATCAGCAGATGTCCCCCTCCGGATCAACCACACGTCGCGCATTCGCCTCATCGAAGACCTGGCTGACTCGGATCCATCCTTGCTGAAGGGAGATTACCTCAGTGACAGTGACCTTGGAGGGAAGAGCCCAAATGATGATGATGATGATGATGATGACGATATTGATGATCTGGGGAATGGGTAAGTTGTTTATATTTTCTTGTGAAAATTTTGCTTCATTAACCTGATCCTGAATATTTTAGAGCTTAACCCACAGAGGTTTGTGGGGAAAAGGACAGGTGTGTGTCATTAACCGTCTCGGCGATTCTTATGAGGTAAATCCCTCGACCCGTCAACATCCCCACAGCTGCAGTCGGGCCTTTACTAATGGTTTACCAACATTGATCAGACATCCTGTTATTTATCATACCCACCCCACTCATGGTTTGTGCCTGACACTGTCAGCTGTATCTCTCCTCGTGCAGCTGCTTCTGCTGCAGACAGAAAGCCGCCCTCTGGCAGAGTTAGGGAGTGATGTCACAATTATGGAGCCCCCTTGCAGAGATCCTCCCGTCATTCAGCTGCGAATCTGCTGGCTTTGCCAACAGGCTTTCATGCGGAGGACCCCTTGCAATGCTGGCACAGCAGAACCTGCTGGCAAAACTAGAAGGCAGATGTCTTTGAGATCTAATAGTAGCTCAATCTGCAGTCGGTACGAGATCGGTCTCCGCTGGCGCAGGTTGAAATGATTTTACATTTGAACATTGTCATGGATTGAAAAAAGGGATTTAAATCATGTCAAAGAACAAAACATGAGCTATACAGTATGATCTTTATAAATATTCATTGGGTTCTTGGCAATGTTGGGTTGTAGTTGTAACCCAGGAGGTGGAACTTTGGTTCTATTTCCTTGTTTCTGTGGCAGCTTACTGTGATAATCTTATAAAAGAGGGCATTTCTTCTGTTGACACCAGTCCTGCTAGTCTGTGTCTGTATGTGGTATTGAGGTAGGACCTTTGGTGATTGTGCCTGAGTGGACTTAAGTTGTTTTGCTCTGTGGCAGCTGAATCACAGGGCCAGGTCGCAGGCATAACAATGTGCACGAGGGAAGCCGTTATTCAACGCTAAATTTGTTAATTGTCTCTGCTTTCTGACATCTTGTGACTGCTAAGAAGAATAACTAGATTTCCGTCAGCGCACAACAGAAGAAATTAAATTTGAAGCCTGTCAAAGAATGACTAAATCTGTGTAAAATAGATTTTCTGGGCTATTGTTGGGGAACTTGCAGCTGCTGTAAAAAAATAAGTCGCTATGACGCAATTTCAAGCCAGCTGAAGACAGATCCTCATGTTTCACTGACCAACTCTGAGCAGAGAGAACAAAAACACATTATCTCATTGGGACTAGGATTCTGGCTGTGTGTATTCAAGCTAAAAAACAAGGAGGGAAAAAAAAAGCCATGTACTGGCCGCAGCTTGAGATCTCCATGGTAACCACAAAAATGGACCCCCGGTGACCAGGAAATCAATTGCAGCACAGCTGGAATCCCGGTAGCCTTACTGTGTTTCAGGTTGTAACCAAAATGAGCAGTTAAACAGGTTTATATTGCACTTTGTGTGAGAAAGCAATACAAAAGCCAACATTTGTTGAGAGAATAAAAAAAAGCAATAAAGATTGAGAAATGAGCCAATTATGGTTAAATAGCCTCACAAAACAGGAGACGTAAAGAAAACATGTACTTGTTTCTTATCTTTATATCTTTGCTTTCATTTGTTTGTTTATTTGACTGGGTCAGTGCACAGTTATAATTATCAGTACCAAAAAAGCATAAACATTCTAGATGTAGCAAAAAATGCAGATTTTTATCCTAATGCAAAAAGAGAAAGCAACACCACTCAAAAAGAGAGAAAATATGTTGATCTGAAGCTAATGATCTGCTTTACAGTCAACATCATTAACACAATTCTCCAGCAGCACTAATGCTTAGTTTATATAATGCCGATAGTCAAACTATACAGCCCACAAGTTCCCAAGCTTATTCATTTATCTTATTTTCTTTTTCTTTACCCTGACATTTCAACATTTTAACTCTCCATAAATTGTTGTCATTTCTTTTTCAATTGACCATTTTATTAACTTAATATTCCAGCTCTCAATTGATCAACAAAAACAATAGTTTTGAGTGAGCAGTAAGTGATCTCATATTATAGTGGAGACTGGGGAAGATTCTAAAACTTTCTGCTTTATCGCCTGTGACTCGCATGAATTTTACAGCTACAGTTCTTAAACTTTTACATTAAATATCTAAATTTTTTCACTTTTCATAACCTTGCAAGAATATCACAGATTTTGTGTGGTATAATGTCAAATACATGGTGGTCCTTGATTAAAATTTTCCTCAATACTGAAGTGGGTTGTAAGACAAAGTGGGGAGAGTTGCAACAGTTAGACTAAACAAGCAACCACTATAGAAAATGCTTCAAAAATATGTGTATTTCCTTAGAAGAACAATCCAAAAAAGGTAAGAATTTTGCAAAAAATGCACAATATCTTTCCTAAAAGACAATAATTTGATTTACTGTAAGTCGCGTCATTTTATGTACAACTGTATAAGTACTAAATGAAATTTGAGCCTGCTTCAGCTTGAAGCACCTTTACCACTAGAGGGCACACCTGTGCTGTTGTTCTGTTGTTCCCTCATTCTCTGCTGCTTCCTCCACCCCTCTTACTCTATATAGTCTGTCTCCACCCTGTCAACTTGGAAACCCCCCCCCCCCCCATGCTGAATTCCGCTCTCTTATCGCATAATTTATTACACATCCTAATCCATTATTCATACAGCACTGTTAATGTCATACAGGGGTCACAGTGCACAACCATCACATCCCTGCATATATAATACAGAGTATTGCATTTATATATCATGCATCACAAACGCATTCTTTGTTGGGTTTTGTGCCTCAAATCTCTTTGTTCTGTTATGAGAAATAGAATTATATTAAGTTTCCACATGGACATATGTAAATGTGTCTGATCTGACCGTTTACTCACCATGACTCACTTGAATTTGGGCATGACTCACTCACATATGTAGGTGAGCTTACCATGACCATATTCTGACCTGGCTGCACGCAGACCTTAAATAATAACACAGATACTGAGTCATGTTCCCTTGTGTCAGTTTTCTATTTCCTGTGCTTTTCTGGGGCCTCTGCTCATCAGATGAGTTGGAGCTCCATCTGGCTCCAGATGGACCCCCACCCCAAAACACACACACAGACTCACTTTCACTCTTATACACGTCACTCTTACTGGGAAACAGTGAGAAGGGAAACTGTGAGGAAATATTTCCCCTAAGAGTGTGTGTGTATGTGTGTGTGTAGTTAAACAGTATTTAGGTGTTGTCTCGTTCAGGTTGTAGATTTGTACTTTATGGGAGACAAATTCTAATGGATTCTAATGGACCAGTGACAATCTTGTCACTGTACAGTCTATTTATTCTGATGAATTAAATTTTTTCACATTGGTATTATACTTACACTGATAAGTAAATACATAGTTGTGGCAAGTAGAAATTCCAGCTTAAACACTGATATTGCAATTCACACCATCTCTGTCACAGTCTCGACTTTTTTCTCCTTCCTGAATGCAGAAAATAAGGTGTTTTAAATAGAGACAAGCAGGCAGTCCAGGGTCTTTACAAGTTTACACAATGAATGATGAAATTCTCTTTTATATCATAAGGTGTTTTCATATCTAGAAGTGTTTGTAAATACCCACAAAACAAAAATGTTTTGCTCAGAGACCATGTGATAGCTATTGTGGTGATATGATTACATGCATATTGCATATAGCGAAGCATCATCATCATCACATATAGCAGATTGCGGATCTCCAAAGGATTTTGAAAGACTGACTGTTGTGTTCTTGTGATTGCTGTGGTTTGATAATGGGCTCGACGTACACATACACATGTGACGATAATAGCACGAGCGCGTGGCTTGTCTGCCCCTCTGGCTGCAGACACATTAGATTCTGGATGGAAGAGCACCTATCCACAACATTCTGACATTAGTAAACGCAGAATTGTCATGGTAACCGAGCAAGACATGACGGTTCACCGCACCGCCTGAAATATGAAAGCATTTGTTGCAGAGCAGGACAAACACACGCACAGCTCCAGAAGCATTTCAATGTCTCCCACTTTAAGTGTTATGATCTGGTGCCATGTGCTTTCTAGAGAAGCAGAACTGAGATGTTTTTTGTGTGAGTGGGGGTGTGGGTGTGTCCCGCACTGTACGTGGAAGTGAAACAGAAATGAGCGTGTTTTGATAGAGAAGTAATGTGTTTTGAAAATAAATGAAGCCTGGAATAGGTTAAGATGTCATCAGTGGTTACTTTGGCCTCATGACTTAATGTTTGGTCTTACCGGGGTTGTAGAGGGGGTCTTATCTGATGGGTGGCTCAATGGTCAAGTGCTTTTCATTAGGTTTAACTCAAGAGTCTTTGTTGTTTCTTCTCAACTCTACTTTCAGAGGTGCAGGGTTTATAAAGATATTAAATGAAGATCATCCCCCTGTGCATGTGTTGTGTATGTGTGAATGTGTGTACAGGTAAGTGCAGAGATTTTTTTCCTTTATTAATCTTCAGCACTCTGACGCCACCTACTGGCCAACAGCAGGACTCTTCACAAATACCAACACAGTTAACACCCTCTATCTGACACTTGAGTTTAATGAATTCTGTTTACCGGTGATACTTTTTCACTCACTCAGATCAGTGCATCTCCAGATGTAATCCTCACACACATGGTCTTCCCTGTTCCCAGGTCTTTTCTCTGTGACTCACACTGTAATCAAGTTAGAGATCCCTTCCCTAAATGAACAGCGCAGCCCACTCCCCTGCTCCGAGTGTTATTATAAGATGGTCTGTGATCAAAGCGCGCTGGATGAAGAGCTGAAAAAGCTTAACAATTTGCACATACACACATGCACATGTAATATAATACACAACTGATTAAATGGCTGTGTGTTTACTTAAATTTGCCTCGTGTCATAGTAGTTAAAGAGGTTATAGGTGACATATGTTCACAAATCTGCTTTAAAAAGCATAAAAAGACACATTCCTTTGTTTGTGACAGCAACTGTGCATTGATGCCTGAATAGGCTCCATCCGTGAAATTATTATTGTTATTATTTTTAAAGTGGGATTTTTGAGGTTTTAATTTACACTTTATCGGATTTAAATAGTTATCTTGTGGTATTTTCTGCTTTGCGACAATAATTACTAAAAAACGATATATTGAATAAAGACAGTTTGTGGACCTTTTTGTGTATTACTCAACTCGAGGGAGTGTTAAGAGCCTGCCTATTGATTTAGTTTAGAGAAAGGGAAACTTCTACAGATTGCAATGAAAAACAGTTTCACAGTAGAAAGAATGATGTAAAAGACTGATGTACAGGACAGTTACTCAGCAAAACCCTGGTTTTGAGTTTTTTAGTGTTTCTTTTATCATGATTTTATTTTTGCACCATATCTGTACAGCAACGTGTCAGAGATAGTATGGCTTGCGTAAAAAGGTGATGAGCAGAAGACTCAGCAGAGTGATGACGGGGTATGAGCTGTAAACCTACTCCTCTCTGGGTCTCTGTTCCTCTGCGTGGAGCTCCTTTGGCTCTGTCTGCTCAGTGTGCCGTGTAATCAATTACTTTTCCTGTCATTATAAAGGGAACTTGACTGGATGGAGGAGCGCTCTCTTCCTTTGTTCCAGCACGTGTGAGCCAAACACTCCAGAGAACACCCATGGAGAACACACATACATACACAGAAAAAAACAGTTCATATTAAAACCCTCACCATTAACAGATGAGCATGTGTAAACAGTCATCTGGAGATTTAGTCTCTCTGCTCTTTATCCTTCATGAAGTTAAAAAAAGCATTCAGTTTGATTCTGAGCTGACAAAAGCCTGAAAACAACACCTCATCCTAGTCCGTGCATAACAGCTTCATTCAGATTTAAATACATTGTCTTGCTATTTTTCATAAATACCGTAAGACATAACTGATTACAGTGGTAGCAGCATGGCTCTACTCACAAGCAATGACATTATTCTGTTTGTCTGCTAAGGTGGGCCAGACACACACCCTTTTGTACTCAAATACTCATGCAAGCATTAGGGATGTAATGTCACTTCGAAAATTGATTTAAAATCGATTCAAACTGGTTGAAATGGCAATTGATGTAGAAAAAAGGGAAATCGATTCACATGCAATGAAAATGACATTCAAAACAAATAAAACTTCTTTGGTTCATAAAAAAGATTTGTGATCATTTCCATATCTATAAAAATTATTTGTTCAGTGCTAAGTTTTGTTAGCACAACAGGCAATAGAAGGTCACTGTTTTAAACAAGGGGGAAAAGGCAAATATAAGAAAAATGACAATTCATAAAAAAACTAAAATTAATTTTGTTGGAAAAAAATCGTAAAAAAAAGAAAACGAGAACTTAAAATCCAGAATCGAATCGAATTACATGCATACTCTGCTTGCATTAGAGCTAAACAAACAAACACAGCACAGACTGGCAATGAAAAGCACTTTTTGCTCATCTGCAGTTACTTTCAGTTCAAAAGAAAACATTCTCCTATTGTTGTCTTCCCTCTCTGCCTCTGTGAATGTGCGCTCTCTGTCCTCATGTATAATACACACTGAGTCACTTACACTGGTATTATTTCGTTGTTGGTGAAAGGTTGACTTGCGCTCCCATCATCCTCCATGGATTTGTTTAGTTTGACTAAGTGCTATTCCATTATTGTGAAACACACTGTTGAGCAACAAACTTGTTTGGAGCTTGAGAACTAAACTCTACACTTTTCTCACTCAGTCCTTCAGGAGGCAAGAACATTTTTGGATGTTTCTATGTTCTTATTTGCCTTCTGATGTCTCTGTGTGTTATTTCCAACAAGTCTGTGCTGCCAAAACCACTGTCACAGCTACTGTCGCTGAGGCGCCCCCATCTTCTCCACTGGCTGAGGCTTAGTAAATCCCTATGGAGACGCTATGGCAAAATCCCTCCTAATCACTGGCTTCCTCTTATGGCAGGGTTCAGAAAGGCACGAGAAAACTCAGGGAATTCTCCAAGGAAAAGGAACTTTTATAGGGGGGGGGGTGTCATGGTGGCCATGGTATGCGTGTGTGTAATTGTGCTCATGTGCAGGACCCCCA
Organism: Craterocephalus eyresii; assembly: GCA_037177035.1. Taxonomy (NCBI): domain Eukaryota; kingdom Metazoa; phylum Chordata; class Actinopteri; order Atheriniformes; family Atherinidae; genus Craterocephalus; species Craterocephalus eyresii. The sequence goes on from JBBBVT010000014.1 coordinate 11,633,371, forward strand.
CATAGTTCAGAGGGATGCGTTACAATGTAAACAATACAAGTAAAGGACGGGAAGAGTGTGTGCGAATGGCTTCAGCTTCTTATTTTACAGAGGTCAGGATGTCGCAGCTTTTGGTCAACGAGCAAACTTGCCCCATTTCCCGCGGATGAAAAAGAGGAATCCTGCTTTTCCTCGTGGTGTTTTGAAATCTCCTTATTTTCTTTCTTTATGATAGAATCACACTTGACCTATGGAGGAGAGGAAATGACCTGAAAACAACAGCTGGTGGCGAACATGACACTAAACTAATAAGTGTAGATGTGAACCATATAGACTTGACATCATGCATCAACAAACCTTTGTTTTTAAAACTCCACAGGAAGATTTTAAAACTCCACAGGAAGGGTTGAGGTTGAACTTGAAAAACAACAAAGAGAAGTTAAATACGCAATAAACTGAAATATATTTAAATGTAACTGAGATTAATCCCCAATGAGTCCAGTTCAATAAAGCTAACTGGGATTCTGTTTACACAATCAAATTGTTACACTTTTTAACCCCTTAACTGGCCAGGGCCCATCCATGGGCCCTCTCCCTAAAAGAAAAATCTAAATAAGTTTAAATGTAAAAGAGTGAGAAAGATTTAGAAGGTTACACTATAAAGAGTTTGCCTTTGCATGTACTCCAAAAAGCTTAAAAACAAGTCTAATTCTGTTAGGAGATGCTTTTGTTTGAAGTTTATGGATTTGTTTTGGAGAGTGTTAAGTCACTTTGTGCTGTCTGTGAAGCCTAAACCCTTTTCACACATGACTCTCAACCAGTGGCACCTTAATGAGAGTCTTTTTTTTCTACTTTATGGTGCAACCAATATGTGAAAAGTCCTGTTTCAAAAAGGAGCTGACTTTGTGGAACAAGTCTGCCGACACTGTTGTCACTCTGCTGATTCCACAAGCCCCCCATGTGTATACTGTAAGCACACACTGATGCAGTGCTGAGTCGCTTCTGTTCGGTATGTTTGAGTTGCCAAAGTGGCTAGATGAATTAGATTTTTGGTGTTGATATGGTTCAATTGATTCATGAAAAGGACTGTAGAAATTGAGACAGATTCCATATGGCTTTAAGCCACATTGGGGTCAGCACTAATTAAATCTGCCGAATTGCCACTTTTTTCCTCATTAAACTATTTAATAACAGATTAAGTTGTAAATCAATACAGATGTTCATTGATTAGTGCGGTCTATGACTATATGTGCAATGCTTGCGAACATTAGGTCAGTGCAACCTTTGCCTAAGTTTGAAAATGAATTTTTATTTTTACATCATGATGGTGTCCACAACTGGTAATTGTTGACGCATGTTCTTGTGTGCTACGCTTGTTACCAAACGATGCGACAGAATAGTGAACTTAGATGAGACACAGTTGTCAAATTTGTCGGTTGAAAACAAAACAACAAACATGACTACTGTAGCTTTTGTCCTTACACACAGCAGTTAACAAATTAGGATAGTATTCAGTAAGTTTTATAAACGTATTCTGTTAATTCAAGCTGAGAAATCCATTCGCTGCATTTAACCCAGTCAGCCGTTGGGGGCTAAGGACCTTTCTCGATGATCCACATTGATCCACCTTCATAGCCAGTGTGGGTACTTGAACCTGTGTCCCCCAGATCCAGGCTCCAACCACTCCCTGAGAATGAGATCGTGCCAGAAAAAGTCAACAGCAGCTGTATCATAGATGGTATGTAAGACCCGTTAAACAAGCACGTTGTAGCTTGTCTTCAAAAACCCACAGTCACTTTTTCCTCTGTAGATCCTCCAACCTTACAGTATATTGGGCCAACAAACACAAAATACATGAGGGTGCACAGGTAATGATGCAAGCATTTAATTTAAAGCCAGTATACCTTCAGCCTCACAGCTACTTTATGTTTCATGGCACATGCATTTTTAACAGTGTGTCACACTGTAATGATTAGGTGTTTATTTTTTTACAGTGTGTGAATGTTAGAATTATGGCATGCTTGAACTATTTCTACTTTATACCCACCGGCAGGGAATACTGAAGTACACAATGACTTTGGCAGGGCTCTCTCAATAGTTTTTTTTTTTTGTAGATATTCATACTTTTTTTTTAATGCAGCGACCTTTAGACAAAGATGATCAATCTGAGTTGAGGTTTACTCTAGAAATGAGACACATTACTAAACAGATATTTTGTTTTGTAGTTTTGTTTTTAGTCACTATTTATTTGTGTAAAGGAGAAAAATCAGGGAGGATTAACTGCTTTCCCAGTAATTTGGAAAGAGAATCAGTTAGAGACACTCAGTGACACATTCTTTCTAAACCTGCTTTTCCCTCCCATATCTGTACTTCCTTTAAAGAGCATACTGAGTTCATCTGCATGGGGTAAATTAAACTCCATGGTTAAGGACAAGCTTCTGGGAGCTTTAGGGAAAAGCTGCTTCAAATCTACACTACACTCGCACACATTCATACAATATTCCCACCAAAACCAAGCTTTGGAAGTTTAACAGTGGGGTGCGTTGGGGGTTTGTAATGCGCATAAGAAGGAGCCCCACTTCCCTCCCATCGACTCCCACTGTGTTATTCTTTGGAGCTGTTTTGACGTTAGTCACACACTTTTTTTTTAATCCTCCCTTCCTGTTCTCCCTATTACACCATCTCTTAATCTCATCCATTCTACCAATTCCCCCAGCAGTGAACATATTGTCATAAGGAGACAAAGGCTAAACTGGCCGCAGAAACCTCTTGAGCCGTATTTAAACTCTTAAGGAAATTCGGAAATATTCCTTCCTGTCTTTTGACAGAAAAGATATTTTTGAGGCCATTCCACTACACATTGTTTTCTGTAGACTAACTTTCTTTTAAGTATGTTTTTTTTGGGGGGGCGGTTTAAACATGGATAATCCTTCAGGTAACCTCAAGAGTACCTCTTCAAACTCTCACTAGAAGAAAGCATACCTTAAACTTGGAATTAATGAGGAGCCAAAGAACAGAGTTCAAAGAGTGAGAACCTTAGTTCCTGCAGTGCAGACACACATGCACACACACACACACACATATATATCTACTAACATGTGTTCCACTGCTTATAAGAACTAAGACAATGTTCTTGTGGTCTAAAAACACCTTTTTACTCAACCATAGTGTTGCTTTATTAAGCTATATTTCCATCTTTAAAATTCCATCTTTAAAATTCTTATATTTAGTTACTGAATGAGTCAGCAGCTGCTTGAAATGCAAGAAGATTTCCTCATTGCTTGTTCACACTCACCAAACCAGTAGTATGGCACTTCCCTACTGTTCTGCTAAAGAGTATGAGGAAATTGTAAAATCCTAGGTGACATGAGTTCCTATGTTTTGTTGCTTTCCCAGTGACATAATGACTAATCAATGTGTCAACTTCATTTCTCAATCAGTGCCATTGTGTTTTCTATAGAACAAGTTGGATGGTAATCTAACAAATTTTTTTTTTGTAATACTGACAGAGTCTGAACTTGCTGCAGTCACAACAGAAAATGTGGCTACAAGTATTTCACATATTATTCACGTCTTTGAGGAATGGTTCCGATCGTGTCAATAGATGGAAAACAAGACTGTCCAAACACTGCTGCACCACTTCTAACTGCTTTTTTTGGGTGCAGGGCCTGTTTTTCAGCTCTTGAGCTAAATAAAGAGGAAACAAAGCCTACATGCTCAGCTGTGTTTCGAAAAAGCTGCGACTTCTCATCTAACAGAAAGAGAGATGGTGGTAGAAACAAAACACTCGGCTGAAGTTACAGACGATTTTATTGATTATAAATGTCCACTTTAAAAGAATGATCATATATCCTTGATTTCACCTGGGTTTGGTAATGGTTGTCCAGTCAATTGTTTGAGGGCAATAAAGCATTGATCTGAAGCTTTTTATGGGCTCTCTTTAGTTCTATGTGGTGAGTTTTTTTTTATCATAGTGTCAAAGCCTTGAGACATGACAATGGAATAATGTAGAATTTCACAAGCACACAGAGTTACCTGAAGTACTTTAACATTGTATTTAAAGTATTTCTATACAGCAAATAGAGGCTTCTGTTGACAATGAATGCCTGTGTGTTTGAGTGTGGACAGGAAGTGTGGGAGGCGTTGTCGTGTGAAGAGTTTGATTGAAAGCATGAAAGACAAGCAAAGCTTGCAAACTAATGTTGAGGTAAAGTTGATAAAGTAAGAGAGAAAATTTGGAGCTTGAGTGCAGAAATCTCCAATTTGATGAATGTGTGCGAGGAGCCAGTTTATACTTGTTTATATTTGGTATGTTGCTTAACAAGTGTTGCATGGGAATCTGAGTATCAGTGTGTGTTCCCCGTCTGATAAGGGGGATGAGCCTTCCCAGGTCTCATGCTTCTTTCATTAGTGGAGGAATGACAGGTTCCCAGGGTCGTATGGGTGACCCTGCCTGTATACTGTCATTACACAGTTACCTCACCGCCTAATTATACCGCATTAACTCACACATGGAATCTTGAAAACAAGCTCAGTGGTCTTAGATGCTGAGTGAAAAGGAGGGAAGAAGTGAAAAAAAAGAGACATACTTTGATGAGTAGGAGCAAATAAACAGAGGAGAGACACAGGACATGTTTGGACATGAGTCAGAGGCTGGAGTTAGAGCTGGCCAGACAGGCCCAATGCCGTCCAGCAAGCCTTTCCAGAAACTCGGATGAGGGTTGGCGTGAATAAAAGCAAACGCACAGTCTATCCTGAGGAGGATTGTGTGTGTTTGTGTCACAGTGGGAGTGTTGTCGTACGCATCCAAACACAAACTTTTTCGTTTCTCTAAATGCTAGGCAACGACAGTGTCAGCTCCACACACCTGCAGTTCAGCATGCCAACATGCCAGTCACACTGTCAAACGCACACGCACACCAGCAGTGTGTGCCCACCTGGCCCTGCATGGTACGACTAAGCAGCAGAATTCTGCCTTTGTTCCCTTTGCACTTAAAAAGAGTGTGTTAATGATTTCTTTTTCTCTTCCTCGGCTGGTGTGACTTTAAATCTCCCTTTTCTGTCTCTCGTCTTTCAGCGCTCACTCTCTTTCTTTCTCCTGCTCTCACTGAAAAGACAGTGTTAATTATCTCTGTCTTCCCTCTCCTCTGTGTCTCTCTCACCCTTCATTCACTTATTGAACCGATCCAGTAGACAGGCAGATCTATTCACAGGGGTCCACTCAGTACTTAAAGTGTTTAAACACCACTGGGTGGTGTGAGGGGGCAGCAGTGGATACATGATACCCACGCTATTTCTCTGTACGTCTCCAGCAGCCAATACACACTGTGTTACAATAGAAACACTAGAGTCATTTACCTTCCCCGCTTCATTGCATCCTGGCTGAGGCCTGTGTGAGGAACTGATGGTTTGGATATTAGCCAACATTTATTCATGACAGCTAGTGACTGTTGAACGATGTTTGTGTGTCATAAATCAAAGTATTAGAGTAGGTCGTTTCTTTTATATTTGTTTCTGTGGGGGAAGCGTTGTCTCATTACCCCTGTTATAAAGCTCACATTGTTGAAAACGGAATGATAAATTGCACAAAGGAAGTGGAAGCTTAATGTACTGACGACAAAGAGTGAAAGCCACGTTTACGTTCACACAGCATCTCTGTCTATACAGCACTTTCCTTTTGCTTTTTCAATCTATCATACTGTAACAGCGCGGCAGTGCTTATGAAAGAGCGGGACACTGGTTCAGATTCTTGCCAATATCCACATACATGTGGAATCTGGGAATTGGACAGCACATTTCAATTAGAGACAGCTCTTCTAATTCCTGAGCCGCAGCAGGAGTTTAGCTGGTTTGATTAATTTGACAGCAAGTACTATAGTAGCTACAATCTAAGATTTTGCACGTGATTAAAAGGGATCAATGATTAATTTGTTTTAGAAAAAGCAAGCAGGTTGCAGCTGCATTGCATATTGATGATACACTTAACTATGAACAGCAGCAGGGAATGTCTTTAAGAGCTTTTAACTAATGAAGGCTTTACCCAGCCAGATGCACATGATTTATGGCCATTAAAGCACAAACATTTGATTTTGTTTTTCATGTGCATAAAGATAGATTAAAATCTATGTCAAAATGCATGAAATGAACCTGTTGTGTTGTGCTACAACAGTGCCACTCATGCGCAGAAAACGATTAAAGAAACTAAATGGTAGCGTCTGTGACTAGTAAAGTGCTGAGTAAGTGGAGTCAGTGGGCTGTCTCGCGCACGGATTAGAGATTTAAGGGTGTGAAAACGTCTTTGACATGTCGCTTTTGGGGAATTTGATGACTACGTGCTTATCGCGGCTGACCGCCCGCGTGCGGAAACCTCTGTGCAGTTTTTGAAAAAGGCGCAGCTGCTCGCGATCAGAGTAGGAGGTACTTGGGGTGTTGCCTTTCTATCCATAAACTCCCTCCCCTGCTCATCGCCTCGCTTTAGCCCTCCCCTCCAAAACGTGTGTGTGTGAGAGAGAGAGAGCTAAAGAGAGAGAGTGTCTGAGTGGAGGCACTGCGGGAGTGGGTCAGTCAGTCAACGCTGCTGACTCTTCCAGGCGATTCCCCGGTTATCAGCATAGAAAGCACGGACTCTTATTTTTTCAGTCACTCTTGATTTACAGCCACAGAGGCGGGATATGTCACAAGAACAAAGCTGCGTGAATGCTGGCCGGTTGTAGAAATGAGCGGACGCGTGCTGAACGGGAAAATGCTGCAGCTCCCGGCTCCGCAGCGCTCGGGGAGGACAATGCACTTTCTGTCAAGGTAAAGGGATGAGACCAGAGTCGGTATGTGACTGAGGATGCAGGATGAAAGGATAATTAACACACTGGTGGCATCGCTTTGGATTCTGTGAGCCTGGTGTAAATGCGAGGTGTGAGAGAGCTGTGGATGTGCTGCAGAGGCTCCGGAGGAGCCAGTGCGCAACAATGAAGCGCACATCTCATTCATAAAACCCCAACAGCTGCACAGTAACCTTTTTTTTTAACCATAGTGGCAGACATGTGGCCAGACAGCGCTCTTATAAGAGAGTGTTTTGTTAGTGTGGACGTCAAGTGGGCTTCAAATGAAAGCATAGATTCAGCTTCCGTAGATTCAATTAGACCTCATAGCGCAAAGTCATGTTGAATCAGCGGCTTTAACTGTTGGATCAAACACAGACTAGTATTAGTAGCTGCATCTGAGGGAAGGTCAGTGCTGCATTATTAGCCTTAAAGGGGGCAAAAATGAAAATACTGAAAATCATCAACTGAGAGCGCTGGAGGTGCGCACGCGCGCCGTAAGTGTCTGTATTTCACGGTCTGTTAGCACATACCCATTGTTTTACTTTGCATGCGGTGACAACTGGTTGCCGGTGTTTGGTGGCTCAGTCAGCAGCGGCAGGTATGTGAGTGGGCGTGTTCCCATCGATCCGCTGCAGGACTGAGCTGCATTCTCCTGAACGGCTGACCTACATTCTGAACGACGCCTTCCTTATCCACGTATCTCCTCTGATTGGGTGAAAATCAGCAAGCCTCCTTTTAAATTTTCACTGAAATCACGCAATTGTCATCGGTGTGAATGGTTGTGTGGACTAATGCAGGCCACCTGATCCGGGTTAGCTGTTGATTGTGACTGAGAAAGTCACTCTGCAGCTTACAGACAAATTAAACATGGACAGACAGAGATGATCTAAGGGTATTGATCTAGCTGTCTCCCCCTCTGCGTGTGTGCGTGCGTGTGTGTGCGCGGGCTAAAAAGCGTATTGGGGGTGGTCTTTGCTCTTTTTGGTCCACTGCCCTCTGTAGCACCCATTGACCCTTTATGTAAACCCATTAAAGCAGAGTGGTCCAATATCCCTGTTTTAGTTGCATGCTCACACACACACACACACATATCAGAGCACATATAACAGAAAAATGTTTTTATCATCTGCACACTCCTGCATCTATCTAAGCTGTTTCTCTTTTTATTTGTTGTGTTTAACTTGGATAGTGTACTATACAGAAACGGATGGGAAGACGGGCCCCCTACATGATTTAAACCAGGCTTGGGTGTGATTCTCTGCTCACGTGGATGCCAGATTGTTGGTGAACAAAGTCATACATTTAACATGCAACATTAGCTAATCCAGCCAACAAAAAGTTGTGTTGACTCTGTTAGTCACACTGAGTACAATCTTACATCAGTTTAGCCTGTCTCTTTGTGTGTGGTGTCATTTAATTGTTACACAAATCGCCGGCTCAGCAATACAGAACAGCTCAGAGTTCCCCACCTCATCCAACAAAACAGATTTGCAAGGGAGTACATCACTTATTAATGCCCTTCACTCCCTAATGCTCTCAGTTTTGTTTTAATTAAATAAAAATGGACAATCAGTCGATGTAATGCACATCAGGCTCATGTCATAGTTGATATCATTTTGCTGTAAGTGGATGTTTTGGTCACTGATAGAGCAGTGGGTTGAAATGGTTGAAGACTCATTCAGCATCTGCTGCTCCCTGAAAGATGTAGAATGCTACATAAAAATGGCACAGATAATGTATTCAATTGATGCATCATAATTATATCTATTAGCAAGAAGATTGATTGTGAAGCAGCGCATTAATGAGAAATGCGGACCTAGTATGTTAGGGTGCATCTTCCAGCTAAATAAGCTGATTCATTTCAATATTTTAGCAAGCAGATTGGTGAAACACCTGTTTTAATTCAGCAACAGGGTGCCGTGTTGGCTCGCAGATTTAAAGATGTTACAAGTTGTGGCTTTCAGCTCATAAACATTGTTTTCACCCCCATCCCACATTTGTAACATTTCCGCTTGAGCTGAGAACCTGGCCAAAGGTTCAGAATAAGCTGTTTTGGAAACACGATGCGCTGACTCAGATGCTACATGAGTTAGAAGGATCAACATCCTCATGACTCATGATCCATGATCAAAATTTGAGTTTCACACACAAACATGTTCACACAAGCAGATCCTAAAGTACAGATTTGGAGAAAAAAAAAAGGCACACACACAAGGTGCTTTCTGTTAAAGCCTTGGTTATGACACTAAGCCGTCGTCATGTTAAGCTTTTGGACAGAGAAGTGACCTTCAAGGGATGTACCTATGTGAGAGCCCAAGGATATTTTTGGGACACAGCCACTCACCTTATCACCCATCACCACCTCAAACAGCCCCGTCTGTAAATATGCATAACTTTAAGCTTACATACTCTTGTAAAGCTGTCATGTATGGCTGTAAATTTCAGGCATTTTAACATGAGCTTCACAGGGTTGCTTGCCCTGGCAGGCAGCCCCAAGTGGTCATTTGTAGAACTGCAGTTTCTTTGCAGCGCTGCTTAACAGAGCAATCTTGATTTATAACAAATATCGAAAACCTTTTTTAATAAAAAGAAAAAAATACTCATCCCTCATTTATTTGATGTTTGTTACGATGGTTTAATCACTGCATTCACTGATTAGGTGAACAAGTTGACTTTGTGTGTCTCTAAGGTCATTAGCCAGACCTGAGAGTGAAACAGCAGATGCTTGTAACTTGCTCTTGTGAGACACATACACTTTTTTTATTGTACACAAAGGAGCCGGTGTTAAGAAACAGAGCTCATAATTTTACGAAGTGGTCCCTCCTGTGGTTTAGTGTGTTCCTCCTTTACATCAAAGCCAAAGAAGGATCAGCAGTCAGATAAACGGCGTGTCTTAAAGGGCTGCTGGGGACAAGAAAAAAGCATCGAGGCTGCATCATCAGCTATAGGGAATAAGAACAACCTCAGGATGTTATTCTCACCTGAGAATAAAGCAATTCTAGAACAATAACAACGGGTAGAGCTCGGACGAGAAAATCTGGTGACTCTTCTGTCTTGTATTGCAGGCTGAGGAGTTTTGGCTGGAATGGAACGCTCGGACTTGTCATTTTATGCCTGTGTGTGTCCACTCTTGCAGTGGTATGCTTATGTATGACTCCATATGTTGGAGGATTAGGGTGTGGAAACCCAGAATACACTCACTGGAATGTGAAGTGTGTGTTTTGAATGGCTAGAGGGCAAAGAATGTCTCCCAAACTCACTGTAACAACTTTAAATGGCCCTACCAATGTGTGTGTGTGTGTGTGTGTGAGCTGTAAGTGGCAGCAGGTGATAGGTGCGGGCTCCTGCTGGGTGTGCCTTATGGCCTTTTGGTTACTACCACATACTGTCATACTGAATATGTGAATTTAATAAAAAACAAAGACATGGAAGAGTATCTCCGCTCCTTTTAATAAGCCTTTCAGTGTTTTCTTCTCATTGCTGCTTGGACAACCTTTGGGAGGTGCTTAGTGCTACTCTAGTTAGACTAGTCTGATCAGATTTGATTTTTTTAAAAAGCTACAAAACTACCCTCTCTGTCTTTCTGTTCCCCTTCTTTCTGTGTAGACCAAGCAAATATTTTCTTACTCCAAACTGAGTAAAGAAGAGATATTGACCTACAAAGCACCGTTGGCCCAAAAGGAACACTGAAAACACAAGCAGAGAAATGACTCGATTCAGGCTAATCTGCTTAAGCCCTTCAGAACTGACATTTTCTTTTAAGGAGATTATGCTCTAAAATTGTAGTTATGCATTTGTACCAACGGTTCAGGCTGACGCATTTGGTAACCGTATGGATTCACTGCCTTTATCTCATGAACAAAAGCTCATATCGTGGTGATATTGTGTCCCTGTGACTGTTTTAGTTGTTCCTCTTTCAGAGCTGTAAATACAGTTCTTCCTCACTGTAAGTATATCAGGTTATCACTCTTTGGTTTCCTAATTACCTTCAAGGGCAGTTTGTGCTGCATTTTTCCAGAACCCAACAGGTTTGGTGTATCGTATTTCAGTGTATCGTTGCATTATCTCATGTTTGTTTTGGTGTGTGCGGTTTCAGCTTGGCACTTTCATACAGCTGTCTGTTGATTGGTTTGTGTTGCTCCGGACTTTGTTACTTTACCATATTCTGTTCATCAAAAAGCAGCTGCCAGTGGAGCGCTTGTGTTTTGTGCTGCTGCACAGCTGCTTCAAGTTAAGAGCGACCAGGAAGAAGCGTGCTTCATTCAAAAAGCGGTACCTCCCTCTGTTTCTCTTCCTCCCTTCACCTTCCACGCCGTCCTCTCACTGGTCTTTCTCTTTCAAACCAAAACATCCCCTGTGCGCCGTTAATTCACACAGCCATTAAGTCAGCTGACATGTCTGGAGGGAGGCCAGGGGTAATTCTACCCCAGGATCCAACCCCTGTCCTGGGCCTCCGTGTGCTGGGGTTCCCCCTGTGAGCTCCTCCCTGGTTCTGAGCTGTTGAGTTGGGGCCGGGAAGCTCTCTCCACTGCATCCCAGACTGAACCACTTATGGAGGTGATTTTAAAAGTCCATTCCAACTTTTCCCGAGAGTGCTGTCCCTCTTCTGCTTCCTGCTCTTTTGTGAAGGAGAGAGGGACTTTGGAGTTCAGAGGTTACTGGATTACAGCAGAGCTCTGCTAGCCACATCCTAACATACTAAAATGAAATCTAACTCCAAAGTTTTGCTCTCTACAGTAAAAACAAAAGAACACTTTTGATGAATAAAGTAAATGCTAGTTGATATCAAGATTCATTGTTTGTGTTGTGACTGTTTTTTAAATCCCCAAAGAAGTCTTGTTTAGGCTGGAGGGAGGGCATTAACCTTTCAGCCTTAACCTCTTTTGAGCTGATTAAGAAGAACGACAACAGACTGAGAAGATAAAAGGGAAGATCCTTACCTTTCAAGGAATCATCTGCACACTTTCTACAGGCTCTTACTGCTTCCCTTTTTGGAGCCTTACAGTATGAGAAGATCAAGATGACCCAGTATGCGTCAACATGCTCGACAGTCGCTCAGTTTGACCTCTTCTAAAGGGAGTTCTCGGCTCAGTATTTCTTATATGAAGGCTGGAATAAGAAGGCTGTTTTAAATGTCCTATTTCATGTCATGACAAAGAAACAGGCAGGACGACAACGGTTGTGTTGAACTGCAAACAAACTTGTGGGTGAAGTCACAGACAATTCCGAAGTGAGATTAGTAAAGAGATGTATTTTGCTATAAAATGGTCGCTTCTTTTCTATTTCTGAAATTTTTTCTTTTCCATTCAGAAAGCCTGAAAGCATTTGAAGAATGTGTTTCTGTCATTGTGTAGAAAATGTGGAAGAATGATGGACCTCAGTATTCTTCCACATGCAGTCATACCTGTGAGCCTGGCTGACTCGGTCTAACCCTTTAACAAAGCTGCTACAACCATCAGGCTCCACTCAGGGGACAGGGACAGTTGTGTCCTAAACCTCAAGGCCATCGCTGTCAGGTTTATGTCTATACGTACAAAATGGTGTCTCTTCTGCTTTGGCCATTTAGGGATGCAACCTTCGTCTTTTCCTCACACTGCCACATGTGCAGCACCTCTCGTTGAGGCCACTGGCCTGCCGTGATTCTGGTGGCAGATGGAATTAGCAGTAATTACGAGCTCATTAACTCAAGCCTGTTCTATAATCCCCTGTAATGCCCAAATACTGCTGGGTGTGTGTGCCTGTGTGGTTGTGTGTGCACAAAATACTGTCCAAGCAGCTATCACACAATTATCCATCCCACATCATGAAAATGGCAGAGGGGGGGAAAATGCTGATGAAAAAATTAATTTGTCTGCGTTCTCAATGGCAGGCTGCTTCCCCAGTCTAGCTTTTAATTGGGTCTTGGCTATTTACTGGAAGTGTTTAACAATACAGTGCAGCAGGGAGATTGTGTTGGGCCACTAATTAAAAGCCAGTTTTATTGATAGATAGATAGAAGTGCCCCAAGCATCCAGACAACGGCACTAAAACATGGTGCAATTTGTTATTTATTAGTGCGAGTAAACGTCAGTGCAGCATGTAGAGCAGTGTGTCTTTGATGAGAACATACCATGGCTTCACAATCCAGCAGATGCTCCATAATTTATGAATATAAACAGCTGACGAAATGCGTGTGCCTGAATCTTAAGCGTAGTTGCAGGTACTGTGTGTTATAACGTGGCTGGATTTTTCACACTGTGTATGGGTTTGTGTCTGAGTATGTTGAGGCCCTTGAGATATAATACAGACTTTTCCTGCAGAAGGAATTCTTCTGTTTCCCTTTATGGTGCTGTGCCGATGGATAATCCTGAGCAGAAGACAGAATCTTATCAAAATCTTTGTAATCGTCAGTGTTTTTAGGGTTCAGTAGAAGTTTGCGCAGCTTTGACTGGAAAATGATTTTATGTCTGCTACACTTATAATCCACCTCGGTGATTCACTGAGTGTGTGTTTTTGTTTCCTGGTGATAAGCCGATGAAGTGGTCCAGGGACCCATATTGTTAGCCATCTGTGCACCATATTACCCCCATCTTTTTTTTTGTTTGCTCTTGTAGCTGCTCAGCACACTTTTAATGACGGCTCAACAGTGTAATCCCTATTTTTCAAAACAAACCGTCTTCTTGTTGAATTTACCAACATTATTTAAGTGATATTTTGTGACATTTTTCTCCACAACGGGTGGTCATGCTGCTCTTCTCTGCAAATTAGTCACTAGTCCTCTGAAGGATTAAACCTGTGTCGCAAGTGTAGTCAGTCAGGTTTAGATCCTGTTTTACAGGCCCACATTAAAACCTGTGGAGGCTGTTACATTTCTCATTTCCTTTTCACGGTTGAACTCTTAGTTTAGTTTGCCCTTTTTCTTCGCTAATTGTCAAACTTTGTGAGCAGCATAGACATAATTTACACCTGCTGGAAGGTTAAATGTGATGTTTCTGATGATATTGATGGTGGCTGATCCTCTCCCTAACTCAGAGGTTAAATGTGCTGATTAGTTCCTCTTCAGGCTGAGCTGGGATTTATCAACCTTTGACAACCTTAAAGACAATGCATCAAGCTTAATTACCATCTCTTCTTAACTCTTTAGCCAATTAAATGACTGCAGCAACCTCATCATGCTTGCCCGCTCTGGTGTCTGAACTGACTGCCCAGTGTCACTCTGGCAGTGCCCTACTTTCCATTCGCCTCGAAAAAGGCATCGCTACAATCAGGAGCACGTCTGATTTAGCCATTTTGGGTTCTGCCATGTGACACTGTGGATTTTAATAGGAATGGAAAGTTCCTTTCTGTGAAGGACTGCAAAAACACTTTCCATGCATTTCCACAAGTTTGAAAGGCTTTGTCCAAATATCACCCTGGATCAGATGTGTTTAACCCCATCAGGAGACAAAAAAGATCTGTCCTGCCATGTCTTACATTCTTATCTGAATAGCAGTGTTGTCGAGTTTGTACTGGGATTTCCTGCCAACCTCAGTAGCATCATTGCATTAGCATTTGTGCTAGATTTAAGTGCTGCAGCTTAACATTCATCATTTCTTTCTTCTGTTGCAAAGCACATAATTAGATAATGTGGATTATTTTTTTGTTACTTATTTTTATTGATAAGTTGTGTGACTGTGTGGCAGTTCTTAGAGAAAACATCCCACTAATATTCTTTGTAATGTGCTTTGACCATTCATCAAGTAATCAGGTAATTGTTTTTATTAGTACTGCCAGTGCAAGGCGGTCTCGGTACCCATTGAGAAACACCAATGTCTAAAAGTATTCTGTTGCTTCCCTGAGAATAATTGCTCTCATCCCAATGCAGAAGCATCACATTCCCCAAAACAGCTTCCATGCAGTTTTAGCTAATGCTCATTTAGACTGCAAGCTTATCAGCTAATACTGTTAAGTCTGCAGTTGGGGGGCTGGCAGATTTACAAATCCCAGCAACCACTTCTCCAGCAAACCGCAAGCGAAGATGCTTTGTCTCTGCGGCGGGGTTTTCTCCTCTCTGGATCTATTGTATTTCTCTTGTTCTCTTACAACCATCTCCTACACAAGAGACCTCAGGCAGAAGAGAGAGCTTTCATAAAGAGCAGCAGAAAAAGACCACTCATGTTGAGATCAGAGCAATTAGCTCCACAGAACACAGAAGCCTCTTAATAAAAGCCCGCTATTTAGCAGCTATCCAGCTATGCAGCTATTCCAATAGCCTGTGAAGCTCAGTTTGTATGGGCGTGGCAGTCCAGTCCTCCCTGCACATTGTCAAGGAACAAAGAAATCCAATCTGAAAAGAAAATGATTTTCATCTTGACCACTGCAACCTGTTCTGAGTTGTTTGGGAGGCAAAAAAAACAAAAAAAACAAAACAATATTTCTAGCATAGCTCACATTTTTTGCCTTTCAGAGTGGCGATGGAGTTTTCTCTGGACATCATTCCTCTGCTTTGTGCCTCACCATATAGCAGGAAACCACATGTGTGTCGCTGGCTCTGGACGAAAGGTTGTAGACAGTGTGGATGAATGTTGTGGTTTGCATGCGACGTGCTGTCAGGCGGAGGTGAAGAACAAGCTTAATCTTACATATCTCGATTGAATTGACTAATTTTGCTGCCTGAATTGAATCAACATTGATATTCATTTTGCTCACAAAATTACAGTTACAGGATTCAATTTTATCATTTTACTTTCCCTCCAGCTGTGTTCTCATAAGTTCAGGTCAGTTCTAGATTCACAAAAGCAAATGGAGAGTTAGCACCTGGTAGCTGAACATATGTGCAGCCAATGATCACACCAGTTATATGGGTACATTAAAATGAAGAAGTATTTGACATTTATTGTGAAATCTTCTTTTAAAAAGGGGTGAAGCAGATGAACTGGGTGCTTATATCAGCCCTCGGTCTCTGCAGCTGCTGTGAAATGAAAAAGATAAAGTAGCTCAAAAAGAGATTATGACATAAAGAGAGACATTCACGGAGGGCTTTGTGTTCGCAGGGCTTAGGGAAGTTTGAATCTTTAACAGCCTTTCCACTGGAGTTAAGCCTTTTTTTTAATGTCTTTTTGTTTAAGTTCTTCTCTTTTTGCACACCGCTCTGCCCTCTTCTGATTATACTTGATATCAGTTGATATCTTCTCAAATTCAGTCTCCCTTTTTTAATGGTGCAGAGGACTGTACGATCGTATGACTGACTACTCTAATGGAAGAAGTCAACTTTTGGTTGGAAATTCAAACAAATTTAAAGCCAAAAAGTCTTTCAGTTGGACAGATAAAGCGAATGAGGCTTAAGATTGCCAGCAGATAACTTCTGACATCTTTTGGTTTATGGGTGAAGAGTTCTGTAGACACAGAAACATTTATGAAAGCACAGAAAACTGAAAGTCATTTCTGGATGAAGCTGATGGCAGCTCAACATGAAGCCAAGAAAAGTTCTCGTACATGCAACTAATGTGTAGTGAACTACACTGTAATACAAATAACAAAGTGATGACTTCTGTTCATTTTGGTCCTGAAATCCTCTCAAGATACATTTGTTCTTTTTATGTTAGAGACTAAAACTGGGATTTTCTTTGTTACCGAATCCCAATCATTCTTGCAAAAACAAACATTAGAATTGTCTTTATGTTTTTTTTTATGATTTAATTCCTTTTCCTTATTTCCTTTCAAAATAATAAAATTCATTGATCTGATAGAACCATTGGCTTTTAATGCAATTCCCTCAACTCTTCTGTACATTGACCAGGTGCTCTTTATGATGTCTGGCCCTGGACCTTGTTTCTGTCTTTGTAGGTTCCTGTTTTCACATCTGTTTGTTGGCTGACATAAAACCCAGCAGTGATCCTGTTTGTTCTATTTCCTATCAGCTCTGAAATATTCAACAAAGAGGATGCTAGCATTCACAGGAACACTGGTGGAAAGCCGGATAGCTTTGAGGCTGTTAACAGGATACGAAGAAGTCTCAGAGAGGCACTGGTGGTAAACCACAGCTGTTTGTCTCTTAGCAGTGAGTTTGTTCAGTGAGACAATGAGTGGCACATGCTCAAGTATGTTTTCTAGTTCCTTTGTGTGATTTTTGTACTGGAGGGTAAACTTTACCAGTTTCAATGATTGAAAAGAGGATTTCAACATGAGATTTTATAGTGAAAATGTACGTCCTCTGTAGAAAGTTGTTAAATCTCTGATTGAGTCTTATAAGTCTACATGTTTTATTTTAATAGTGAAATCACCTGCCAGATAAAAAAAATCTCCATGTCACTATAAAGACTGACTTGATTGTTTCGTGATTTAAACAAGCAAATGCTACCAGATGTGTTTTTCCGTGTCCACTTACAAGACAAAAATGATCAGAGTGGGACTTCGCTTTTTGCTTCAGCTCCAAAAAAAAAAAAAAAAACCCACAAGAGGTGAAACATCAAACTACCAGGATATCTTTTATGAAATTCTGATGAGCGTCACATTGAGACAAAGAAATTGTAGGGTGGTTCTCTGCACATATCTGGCCCAGTCCTAAATTTGCTCTTAATCTGACTCTGGCATAAAGATGCAGCGACATGACAGACAGCCGCTTCAGATTTAAAACCTTGTCTGCTCTTTTTAATGTCCAAGATATCCACAGGCTAGACAGGAAGGGGCTTCCCTTTGCCACTCCCCCCCCCCCCCCTCCAATCTCCACCACTGTCCTCCTCAGGCTACAGTGTGACCCATACAGGCACCCAACCGGAAGGCCCACAGCGCTTTGTCTCCCACCATCCTCCCTCTCTACAGCAACGTATATGATCGCGTTTAACAAGCTCTGTCCTCGCACAGTGCCTCGTCCTTTACAGTGCAGCGCAACATCAGTCTTTTAACCTATTGACCCAAATGAGAGAAAAACACAACCCTCTAACTTCCTAAACCTGACCTATATAAATGTAAACGAGCACATGTGGCTGCAAACCCGCACACACCTCAAACATGTGACCCACAAACCTCCTCACTCCCATTTCTTTTTTTCAGAAGTCAAAATCATGTCTTCAACTTTGTATAATCGCATTTGTTAGATAAGCGTATACAAATTCAACACTTATTAGTCAATACAGAAAAAAAAGTTGAATTTGGGAAATTTTAATCCAATTTTTGGAAAGGATTTTGGGCATCATGACTGAAAAAAGATGTTGGACTTCATTAATCATCACAAACTATTAATTCCTCCTTTTAAGCTATATCTTATGTAAATGTATTCCCCCACAAGCTGTTCATCAGACGCCCCTCAGAAGAGTTTAACCGGGAAAAGGGAAACAGCTCAACAGATTTCTGCCAAGTGGACAGACTTCCTGCTCCTACTGACGCAGTGCTGGTTGCAGTTGTGGGCGTATGCATCACCATGCGCTCTTGTGTGCTATTTCTGTGTGTGTGGGTTGAGATAATGTTAAGAGCGTTCCAGATTTCAGGTTGCATGGTGTTTCAGTTTGCACTGTGTGTAAGTTGAACATCTAGAGCAGACAGTCTTCTAAATGAGGTCTCTGAATATTTGATCAAAACACTATCCGGAAGCCAAATGAGCCAAATTGTTTGTAGTAGATGAAATGCTGGAACTTTTGATAGAAAGTATTCGGACACACTTCTTTTAGCTTTCTGTATCTGCAATATGAAACTTGATGGATGTAGCTGCAGGGAATGAGAAAATGTTATTGTACGTAACTGTACTTGTAGGTATCTTGATGGAAGA
This sequence comes from Craterocephalus eyresii, assembly GCA_037177035.1. NCBI lineage: Eukaryota > Metazoa > Chordata > Actinopteri > Atheriniformes > Atherinidae > Craterocephalus > Craterocephalus eyresii. The sequence goes on from JBBBVT010000014.1 coordinate 11,651,890, forward strand.
AAGTCTGAAGCCTGAAATCGGCCAGTCAAGACTAAACTTGCTCACCGAAACGAGGAACGGACCACCGTCAGTCATGATGGTCTGACCTGATTTCTGCAATACAGTAACACAGTTGTTTTTAAGGATAGGCTGTTAAAGTATTGATTAAATTACACCTTTGATGAAGAGGGTGTTGTAGTTGATAGAGGAGTTCATATTTAAATAGGGATTCCCATTCCCTTTTAAAGACATATGGCACAGTTCTCAGACTTTGTTGCATACTGCACTTTTCTACCACTCCAAACTCAACCTTGAAAAGCTGTGGAAAATTGAGGCAACACATGCAGATATATGACTTGTCTTCTTTTGTGTTTGTATCTTGTAGTTGGGATGAGAGCAGTTCCATCAGCAGCGGACTGAGCGACGGCTCGGACAACCTGAGCTCTGAAGACTTCAACACCAGTCCCACTCTCAACTCCCTCCCAACCACTCCCATTGGCTCCCGCAGAAACTCAAGCATTGTGGTAAGGAGCAAACACCCCAGACACACACACACACACACACACACACACACACAGCTATTTGACACTGATAGATAAGCTATGCATGTGTGGTTACAGTTGTATCGATTAAACTGTTAATCCACTGAGGCTCAGACTGATGTGACAAGCACTTTGCAGGCTGCTGGTACAGGAGGCGCCGCCTGATCAGGTGTTCTACACATGTACATCATCATATTTATCACATCTGCAGCGATCACTGTTTGCGGCAGCAGATACCGCGCATGCGGATGGATCTGTTCAACAAGGCTCCTTTTTATTGTCTGATGTAGGAAATGCTGTAAATTCTTTTAAAAAACTTTTTCTCAACAAAAGTGAGTAAAATATAACCAGTGAAACTATAAACATAGTCTGTGTTAATGGAATCCAGTCATTTCCATGTTTCTTAATATAAAAAATGTGTTGTAGAGATTTTGTAGCTTTTTATTTTGTTTAAGTTTTTAATCCCCTGATTTAGCTCGCCCAAAATGTGGACTTCCCCAGAGTAGCAACAACTGTCCTAAGAGATGCTATTTGATGTCAGAATGCATCGATGCACTGTGGTATCAGCAAAACACTGTGATAGTCGTCTTTCCAAATTTTAGGGATCATGACCTCAGCTTTATAAAATCCCGTTCACATCTCTTCAATATCCATCTGTATCTCTGTAGCCCTAGATTGTGTGTGTGTGTGTGTGTGTGTGTGTGTGTGTTTTTGCCTGATTTAGGTCACACCTCCGCAGTGTGGTGTATGTGACTAATGTAGTAGGATTTCAGAGGCAGAGAGACGGCGGCAGACAGAAGGAGGCAGAGAAAGGGAATCAGTGTAGCCATGGCAACCACAGCACAGGGATGCTGAAAGTGTGGGCCTTTGTCTTTTCTGGTAGACTGAGGGACAGGTCCAAAGCATGACCATCTGCATGCATACACACACACGAGGCCATCTGCAGTCCTGAGCCCGGGCCAGTGAGCTGGAAGAAGCTCGGCACCTCCCACCACGCCTAGCACTAGAAGTCACAGCAGCCATTACACTCCATGGCATCATTACCATGGCAACCAAACATCCCATCACCATGCACCCCACACTGTCTATCACACATAGCTCTTTGAGTTGTATCCATTCTCATCCGACACTTTTACATCTTTGTGTTTTGCTGCAAAGTAATTTCCCCATTCTCGTTTTTATCGTTCGTCTTCCCACAGATTCGTTTTTTACGTTCCTTTTGTTTTTATTTATTTTTTAATCCATCCTTCATCTCTCCCACACATTGCATAACCAATTCTGCACGATACGGGGATGGAGGACATGGATAATGGAAGTAAGGGGGTGCTAAGAAAGCCTTTTAAGAGAGGAGGATAGAAAGCATGAAGCATAGCGATATGTTGGTAAAATCCTGGATTTCTTCATTTGCCACATGAAGATTCAAATGAATAAACCTTTTCTTTCATGTGTGGTAGCATAGATATGCATCCTATGTGTCTGAGTTATGGATGTGTTATGTTATCCCAATCCCCCCTGTTTGAATAAGAAGGAAATGTGAGAGAGGATGATAACGGTGTTTCATCAGCAGTGTGGTCAAGCGGGACACACTCTAGTGCAGAAAATGTACACTCAGGCAAACATCCACCTCAGGTAATGTGAAACTGCCCATGGGGTCTATTGGTTTTAATAAAAAAGGAATTCAGCCTATGAGTCCTCGTGAGAATCCGTGGGTGCGATGCACCGACACGCACACACAAACCTAACCGAACGTTCGCACACTTTGTGATCCGGTGTGTAACTGGGCGCTTTCTACACTGTGGGAGAAGCCTGTCGTGTCCTCATGTAGACTGAACCCTCACATGAACTCAGGTGTTTTTATTGCACTCAACATGCATATACATCTTATTTCTACAATAACCTCATTTTAATAGTTTGTCCGACATAAATAATCTGCTTTATTAGAATTTATCTAAGCTGTCAAGACGATGCTTCACAGTTTGTCGTTGATTTAAAACTTTGTGGTAGTGCATGGTGAGTGTACTTCCTATCTGTGTTAGCCGTTTTCTGACCCTGCTGTCTCAGTCTACTTCCGTTTTTGAAGTGCTTAAACAGGGCGTGCAACAGGATTTACACTGGAAAGATGAGACATCACTGAGAGTTATTGAGTTGACTAAGTTAGACGTGTTGTTTGGCTCAGAGTCTGATGAGCTGTACGGGTTCATACAGTATCTTAAGGTTCAACCATTTTCAAACTCATTCCTTTTTTTGGATGGTCCTCCTGTCCTGATCTTATGAATACAATATCTCAAAGGCCTCAAGGGATGAGGATAAGAATAGACTTATTAAGATGTGAAGATTAGAGGTCAGTTTTCCCATCATCATAAACATTTTGACCTTTATTGAACAATCCACACACCACCCATTTACCCATTTATAGTCAAAGTACACAATGTTTCCAGAAATCATGCAATGTGCTTTTGAGTTAGATAATTCATCCCATCAGTTAACTTGCACTGAAGCAAGCACTTTCTTCTTCTGAGAAATCAGACAAATCCAAAATGAAATGAGATCATCACGTTTATTTAATGAGCTGTATCTTTGTAGAGTCTGGGAGGCTAAATTAATGAAGAACAGTTCATAAAAATCTCAAGGTTTTAAATGCCAATTAATTCAGATGTGACATATCTGTATATGTATGCTACTTGTCTGTATGATGGTGTTTATGCTGGAAATGGAAAAAATAATGGTTGAAATTGGCAGCCAAATAAAAACAATGCAATTTTTCTACTCGATATACTCTCAATACTGCCTTTTATGGCACAAATCATGGAGGTGTTCATACATGTGCATGAAAAGTACAAATATCAAAATATAATCTATGATTATGGGCTTTTTTACCCCCCCCCGGACTGTTCAAAATATGCTAATTGCAGCTTGCCTCTTTGTGTATAGCTCAAACCCAGGCAGCGATGCCACATCGGCTACTGTCCATACACGTAGATAATGCTAATGATTTGAGAGCAGCCATTTATAGGTTTAAATGGAAATTTTTGGGCTCTTGTTGAGTGAAATCATAGCTTGTGTACTGCAGACAGTAGACTGATGAGCTGATTCTGCTGCAAACAATGTGGATTTTCATTGTCCAGTCTGTCTGAAAAGATGCTGTTTCTTTTGTCTTGACAGATACTGTTTTTATTTCCATGAAACTGATGGCACATGGAACTTTAAGATATTTCTCGTACCGAAAACAAACATCATTATATTACACATGCGCATGTTTGTTTAGCAGACAGGTGAATAAATCACTGTCACAAAACTGTCTATCCTGTGTTTTTCTCTGTAGATGCGGACGGATGCAGAAAAAAGATCTCTCGTGGAGAGCGGTCTGTCCTGGGATTCCGATGACAGCAAACCTGCTCGCAAGAGTCAAGGCAGAGGCGGCTACGATACGGGTAGTCTAAAGTCCGAGTCTGCCAATAAATGGAAGAAGACGCGGCCGCAGGGGGATGGGCTGGAGGGAGGGAAAGGTGAACTGAAGAAGCCGCAGACCCTGGGTCAAGGCAATGTGTTAAAGAAAGGAAGAAACCCACCTGTGGGAGTCACTTCCCCAATTACACACACATCTCAGAGTGGGCTGAAAGTAGCAGGTGAGTGGCGACACACACACCCACCCATACATGTCAGGATATCATACTTAAAAATAGTTTAATAACCTGAACAGGCACATATCTCAGGCTGTCTGTCAATCTTCCTCCTCTTTCTAGCCGCTCCACGACCACATAGTTACAGACACGCTCTCTGTCTGTGTCAGACACATTCATCCACAGCTGCAGTGCAGCCCACCCCCCCGGGCCTTTGGAAAGCAGTGCCATGTATCAAACGCCCATCACCACCCACACCCTTCCTGCCTGCCAACCACACACACACACACACAGAGCAACAGTGTTTATTCTCCCCATGGCCCTTCCTTTGCTCGCTTTATTTTCGTGCTGAACAGAGAGAATTTACAGCACGAAAGTAAAGGCTTTCACAGATTGTGTGTTTCTTATATTGTGTTTGTGTGTGCGTGCATACAGACCCATCTGAGACTGTGCCAGACTCAAGAGTGTCACCCATCACACTTAATGCACTCTCTCTTCCATACACACACACACACACACACACACACACACACACACACACACACACACACACACACACACACACACACACAC
>JBBBVT010000014.1:11656703-11679082 GCA_037177035.1 Craterocephalus eyresii
CACACACACACACACACACACACACACACACACACACACACACACACACACACACACACACACACACACAAGGAGCACAATAGTGGGGATTGTGCAGCTGCCTTTTTAGCGCACCATCTGTGTGCTGTTTACGTAGGCACACACACACACACACACACACACACTCACACACACACGGACGGGCAAAACAACAGGATATTAGATGCGATGTTGTGCTCCAGTCTAGATAGTCGGGGTCTGTGCAAACAGTCGTCTTTCTGTGGGACAGTCCTGTGTTTGGGTTGCCAGCTGTTGAAATGATAGATATGCCAGACGAGTGTGTTGCAGCGGCCTGTGATGTGTGTGCCAGGCTGTTATTGTTATTAATGTCAGCAGTTTGAATCCACCATCATGGTTTTTCAGTCTGCCACCGAGCTGGAGAACGGGATTAATCAGAGGATGAAATGCGAGAGAGAATAGATGGGGAAAACGTTTTTGTGGTGTCTCAGTGTGGAAAGGCCCCATAAATTTGGCCACAAGAAGGCAGGAGCTGCTCGGGTTAATGGGAGGTCTTCAGCGCTCACGTCTGAGTTCAGTTCATCATCCCTGAGGTTTGGCAGGATGCTTTGCTCTGTCTGGGTCTCATTTGTTAAGTGTCTGCATGTTTGTGGAGTAACAACGAGTGAAATCATTCAACGAGCGGGAAACCGCTGCGACATTTCCCCATACTGTTAGCAATGCATATTTCTTACATTTTATATGTACTGTATACTCTCTGTGTTATACATCTTTGCAGGTAGTGCATAGAATTGGTGAATAGTAACATTTAGCTATTTCTTTTAGGTAACACCATAACATTTCCCATAAAATAGTGCATCTTTTTTTGTTTCCTTACTCTCAAAATAATTAGGAATGGTCATGTAATGTTATTGACATCTAGTTATCTCTGTACAAGCCTTGTTGTCCTTGTTGTAGTCCCACTTAGGACAAACAACACGGAGTTAAATCAAATCACATCACATATCTTTTCTTGGCCAAGCTGCTAATTTCGCTGCAGGACAACATATTGTGTAACACAACAAACGGTTCGCTCCACAGCTGTGACATATTATATAAGGCTCAGGATCAAACAGAAAGTAAAAATCTGATGAAAATAGCAAACTGCAGCGGCCATGCAGATGTCATTCGGCTCAGGGACAAACTCCACCTCCACCATATTGGACACCTGGCAGAGGTAGCTGTTGATCAGCTCTTGGGGACATGATCTATTAGCTGGAGGAAAAGTCTGGCCAAGGAGGACAACGAATATGGTCCCCAGCTGTAGTCTAAGTCTGAATTATGAGACTGTGGGACAAGGGGCTCATTTGAGAGATATCGGAATAACAGTAAGCTGGCTGACTTACAGGAGGCCAAATGTGAGGGATAAGTAAGCTGTTTACCAGAAACTCAACGTTAAGGAGTACAAAAAGCACCTTCAATTATTTTTCTACATATTTTCTTAGTTTTTTCTTCATATGTATAATGTATATGTTTGTGCTACTCTAGCGCCCCCTGTTTATTCTCTGACAATAAAAAAAGTTAATTAAGTATAATCCCTAGAAATAATAATGTTGGATGTTTAGGTGATTTTTTCCCTGAGCATGTGGAAGAGTTAAGTTCATTAACAGTGCAGAGATTACTGATCTGATAAGGACAGTGAGCTAGTTGAATTTTTATTTTTACTATGAAAATCATTTAAACCAGCAGGTGTTTACTGTATCAGTGCTTAACTGCTGACTGCTCATGTATGTGAGTTTCCTCTCTGTGCCCATTAGCTTGCAGACATACTCAAACCAACATTTTGTCTACCTGAGTGACAGGTGGGGAGACAGAACCGTGGACGTGTGTCTTAATATGAATCTGTGTAGCTTGTGCATCCTTATTAAAATGTTCTCCTCTCCCCCTCAGTGGCCCAAAATATTTACACACCATTTAAGCCGAGGAATTTTTATTTAAAATTCAAACATCTCGGGTATAACCTAAAAATAATTTCTGTCTTTCACTTTATGAAGACATATCCTTCAGAGTCTCCTCTAAGCACATCACTGTGTCAGTCTTCCACAATTCTTCACCCTCTTGCTCTTGAAAGAGACGACTTTGCGGCGACACAATGGATGGATTTTATGACTTGATTCGTAAGCCCAATTTTCACATTTGCAAAAAACTCCAGGCATAATCTGCTGTCAGTGTCACATTCCTAAAGGATCCAATCACTGAAAGCTTCCAGCAAGTGTGGTATACATGTCTGCTTAAATACGTGTGTATATGTCTTTTGTGGGTTTCTAAATACTCCTAAGCGACTCCAGATGTCCTCAGGCAGCACGCCGGTGGGTCTCATTCAACAGCAGTTCTGTGACTCTGTTAATGCCTTGTATATAAACCTCACATAACGAGTTCTATTAGAAACAAATTAAGTGCGCGGGTAGTTTGGACTTCTGTCTGGGATACATACAGTAGGTCGTTCATGTGTCTAATAAAGAGTTATTCTCTTTCTTACTATATCCGTACTAGATTCTTTCTTGAACCTAATGACTAATTGGGAAATATCTCGATGGGGAAAAGTTTCACCAGGTGATCTCACCAACCACCTTATTTCCACAGAAAAGCCTCCAAGAGGCCCGGCATGCCCGCAGACATAAACGCGAACACACTTTTTCCACTGCCATGCTGCACATGTTCATCCCAGCACTCCCCAGCTGTGACATTCAGAAATGAACTTACTGGAAAACTGAAACTGGAAAGAGCAAACTATTTTAGCCCATTAGAATGGAAAAGAGGAGTAACTGTGTGATAAGTGTGTGTCTGTAGAGCTGCGAGTCTGCTCTGCCAGCTGTCTCCCTGCTCAGACAGAGGTCTGCTTGTATCAGCAGACAGTCAGACCGTGTAGGTGTTCAGATTAGATATCATGTCATGTTATGGATGGATTCGTCTCAGTCTTTGTCAGACACAGCTTATATGTGCTGTACAAACTCATCACTTTTTTTTGTTTTGTTTTTGGCTTCAGGTTCAATGAAGTCAGATGGGAAGCCCGTGGATAAGTCTCGGTTAGCTATGAAGACTTCAGGACTGCAGCGTTCCTCCTCTGATGCCGGTAAAGAGCACCGGAATGGCACCGGAGCCGGTGAGCAGCGCAAACCTCCATCGGGCCTTGTCAGGCCTTCAGCAGGTGGAAACTTCGGTTTCAAGAAGCCCAACGCAGCTTCCAGCAACGGCGCAAACAATGCCACTAGCCCTTCTGTAACGGGTGCAGGTGTGAGCTCCACAGCCAGCGGGACTGTGACTGCTGGAAAGATTCCCAAAATGTCTGGTATTCCTGTCAAGCCAGGCGCAGGCGGTGGAGGACGGAAGACCAGTCTAGATGTTTCAAACAGTGACCAAAGTGGTTTCATGTCTCTAAACGCCAGGACGTCTCTCCAGTACCGCTCTCTGCCTCGCCCTGCAAAAACAAACACCCTGACTCTTACCCGGCCCAGCTCGGCTCGCCCGGTCAGTTCCACCATGGACACGGGCTCCGGACTAGTTAAGCCTTCCTCCACAGCTTCTCAGGGCTCGAAGCTGAAGGAGTCCGGCTCTGGGATCAGTTTGGGAACAGGGCTGGGTAAGGCGGGCGGCCGGGGGATCCCAAGTCCAAGTCCTGTCAATCAGACGGACCGAGAAAAAGAGAAACAGAGAGCCAAAGCTAAAACCATTGTTTCTGACTCGGAGTGTGGCGGCGGGTCGATGAAGGGAGGTCCTGCTCAGAACCCGTCAGAGAACGGAGGGAAGCCGCACGGACTGAGACCTCCCAGCAGCGGAAAGAGCACGGACCTGCCCTCACCCAGCACACACAGGTACGTGAAATGAAAAACACAGATTTCCACTTGCATCACAAGCTATTCATCACACATCTGCTTCAACCTTTTTTTGTGCGCGTTTCTTCAGGTTGTCTGGGATGCGCAGCTTCTCAAAGCCTCCATCCATGGTCCAGCTGGACAAGCTGAACTCCAACAGCCTGGAGGTAGAGGTGCAGGACGCCTTGCCTCCAAAGATTCCTCCCTACTCCAAGCTCCAAGACCTGTGCAGCTCAGGAGGCAGCGCCGCCAGCACCTGTCTGACCCCCAGCCCCGCCCCTCTGCTCAATGTCAACTCATCAGCTTGCTTTTCCAGCTCCGGCATCGGACTGGGACCCAGACAGGTCTCTTCCCTCGGGGTTGCAGGCGGCGACGGAAGCAGCCCTCCTCTGCTCTACCCTCGCGTGTCCGGGCTGCATCGTAGCATGGAGTCTCTGCAACTCCAGATGAGTCTGGCCCCGGAGCCCCAGGAGAAAGAGGATAGGGGGAGGGAGACTTTGACTAGAGGCTACACCACGTTAGAGTCCAGAGACAAAGGGAGACAGGAGGATAGAGGCACTCCATCCAGCTGGAGCTCTGGAAGTAAAGTCTCCCTGCCTCTCACAGACAGGTGAGTGGAGTCCTGGTAAAATCGGATTTATTTCTGATTAAGTTATTGTTAATAAACCGAAACAGACCTCAGATGTATAGCAGCCATGTAGCTCCATCTTCTGGTCAGCTGAGGAACTGCACCAAGTGTTAAAAAAGGCTTAACACAATAGACAAGCTGTCCTCCCCTTCACTCATTTAGTGTTCTCACAATGTGAAATCATGGTATTTATAAAAAATAAATATCATCCCAATGAGCCCTTTAAAAGAAGAAATTAAGAAATGTTTTTTTGAGTGGCTCGTTTCCTACTTAAATGAACCCTTGCTGATCTCTGTAAAAGCTTCGGCAGAGGTTTTGATGAACATTAAATAATGGAAAGAAAACCTGCTGGATGATGAGCTAAATGTGGCCCAAATTTTAATCAGTTATGTGTTAGTACCTTTTATTAACATTTGGTTTATCAGTAAAGTGAAAAATCTGGTTTTTGCAATCACCTCAACCAGGAAGTAAAGGCACACACACACTTATGGACTGGTGGGCTGCTTAGCTGTTATTACTGTGGTCCTGTTATCAGTGTTGTACAAGCCTACAGACTTAAATCCTAATTACGGGCTGACACCAGCTGCGTGTCAGTCTTACTGTCTTCTTTGTGTCTGCTGGCGGTTCCTGAGAGTTTAATAACTCCCTCCACTGCTGGTTTAATAATGACATTGTTTAATCTCCACAGTTCTCAGAGAGACAGAAACACGTTGCCAAAGAAAGGTTTAAGGTATGTGGGTGCATGTTGCTACAGACTTAAACACACATACACACTCAAAGCTTGTCTTAGACTTTTAAAAGAATGCAGTTGTTCACGCAAATGTACAACACTGTTGTCTGCAAACGGATCGAAGTTACTGGATATTAGTCTTATTATACAACTATATATGTAGCTCAAATTGGAGTCTCTAAGTGTTAGATACGTTATTTTACAGAATTTCTGCATCATGGAAAAAGTAAGTATTTTTACAACCAAAGATTGACTGATTGACTCCATGCACATTTCAAAGCTATAAAAACATGATAAGCACTTGTAGCAACAGAAGCAAAACGCCTTGTATCTGTTTGACAAAGATCATAGATCTAGCATGACACAAACTATCAGACGCTGATGGATGGCGCTGACTTTGTCCACTGTCTCTGCAGTTTTAACGGAGCTTCCCAGGCGGAGGAGGAAGGGAAAGAGAAAGGAGAGAGGAGGCACTCTCATGCTGCCCTCAGTATGACTGATTCACTCACTCTTCCATTGCTGTCCTCACCCACCTCCCTACCTCGCTCTTCTAAGACCACTATGGGTGTGTATCTTTGGGACACTGAAAGGAAACGCACTCTGTAATGACATACGGTAATATTTAGGTAATTTTGTGATACATTTTAGTTTATTAAATTTGTGATTCGAACAGTATCAAGCCCTGTTGGCGGACCGCCAAGAATGACTCGGTCCAACAGCATCCCGACCCACGATGCTTCTATGGAGCTGTACGGGGCATCGCCGCTGGGCAGCACACTGTCGCTAGCGGATCGTCCACGCAGCATGGGGATGGTTCGATCCGGATCCTTCCGGGACCGAGAGCCCAATGACGAAGGTGAGTCGGACAATTTGCTTTGATGTTTGTTGAGTAGAGCTCCGTCTGTCTGTTATCAAATGTGGCTGCCAGTTGGTTTATTACATCTCTTTTTCATTTTCACTCTCTAGTTCACGGCTCTGTACTCTCCCTGGCATCCAATGCCTCGTCCAGCTACTCTTCGGTGAGTCCGCTCAGCATGCACCCTCAGGTAGATACAGATTGGTGTGTGCAGAGTGTTTGTGGACTGATGGATGGAAGTGATGCTTTACTCTTGTTTCACACTGGAGACTATACCAGATACTTTCATTAGTCCCTTCTCGTTCCTTCTTCTATCCACTCCTCTTCTCGCTTTTCTCTCTAATTTGACATCTTTACTTTTTTGCTTCTTTCCACCCAAGGCTGAGGAAAGGATTCAGGGAGAGGTAAGTGTTGCCTTTCCTGTCCTGTCTTTCTTTCCTTTCATCCACCGCTCTCATCCCTGTTCCCTGTGGAAGAAGTCTGTTATTCATTTCATGAGCACCATCCACCCACCTGTAACGTGCCACTGTCAGTTCAAGCAAGGTTTTTGGGACATTGATATTTTTACTTCACAGCAAATCCGCAAGCTGAGGAGAGAGCTGGAGTCGTCGCAGGAGAAGGTGTCATGCCTGACCACTCAGCTGACAGCAAATGTAAGTACTTCCTGCTGCTTTTGCATCAAACATGCCAACGATATTGAAAACAAATGAAGGGGTTGATTAATTCACCTTTCGTGGCAACTAATTTCAGCTTTAGGCAAATAAAACCAGCTAGAACCCTGTATTATATTCAACTCCCCTCCCCCACCTAACCTTCGCAAATGGAATTTTCATACCATGATTAAAGCTGCAATATGCAACCTTTCACCTCGAGGCAGCTGAAAAAATTGGTATTAGCTCCTCCTCCTGATATTACACCACAATACCCATCAGTCATCTTGATGAAGCCTCGGCCTTAGTGACAACTGCCTTGAGGCAGAAGTAACTGAAACTCATGGAGGCGCCATACATGTTGAACAAGCAACAGCAAGCCATGAAGAAACGATGCACCGATGCTTTCAGTTTTGTTGTTTTGTTTTAATGCTTTCATAGTTTGATTTTTATTTCTGATAGAAGTTTTAGGTGAACGCAGGATGGTGTATGCGGTTAGCGTAGCATTGTTTTGTGTATTTGTGGGGGCAGATCTTAGCACTATGTCTAACATAGTCAGGCTTTGTGTTGCTGTCAAATAAGATCTCTGTCTCCAGTCCAGTTTTTAGGACAAAATGTTAATTGTGAAAAAATATGAATTGTATTTAGATTTGATAAATGCTGAGGCCCGACAGGATTTGATGTCATCACTGTGGTTTTTCTTTGTGAGTGTTGACGATGTTTTGAGCAGCCAAACAGTCTACAGAGAGAAATAGAAATATCTGATCTGAAAATGGGGCCAAAAAAAGCGTCCAAAGAACAAACCAAAATCTGAACACAGTTTTACATCCTCTTACTTTCTTGCTGTGAAAAACTGCCCAGTTCCCCACCCACCTTGGTTTCCTTCTCAGCCCGTCGTGTGTTGCTGTTATGACATAGAGATAATGACGCTGTGTCTGTAATGTCCCTGATGCAGCAGGGATGTTTGACTCCAGAAGCAAACACTGACTTTTCAAAAGCATGCAAAGTCTGCTGAAGGATATAGACAAGGAAGTTGGAGGAATAAATCACAGGACCAAACATAATTTTGTAAAAGATTATTTGTCTTTCAGTGCATCTGTTCACAATGTAAATCCTGCTTCTTTTAATCACGAGAAGAAAAAACAGCAGTGTGAAGCGGCCCATGCAGCAGCATCCTGACAGATGCATGTGACATGCTGGAAGTGAAAGCAGCTACTACTCAGAAAGAAGATCTGCAGAGACTTAAAACCCATCCTGTAATATGTCAGTCAAGTCATTTCTGGCCCGTCTCAGCACATTTCTTATCCATGCTCTGCCTGAATAATCCTAACCTCCACCCGAACCTCCTAAAAGCCACTTAGCTTGACTGCACACACATACAAACACACAACTTGATGCCTCACCATTTTTCTCCTTGCTAAAAGGTTGTGTTGGTATCACCACCTTGTCAGTGTTTTTACTCTTCCAGGCTTCACAAAACAAACCAATCATGTGATTGTGTGGGATTGTTATTTTTACTACTGACTTAATTATAAGTAAAACATATGGACCAAACCCCAAATGTCAATGTGCTTGATTAATGCAAGGGCCAATTTTCCTTATTTTACTAGAGTAATACATTCTGTAAAGGAGAATAGAAACTAATTTTCTCCTCCTCCTTTGGGCTAAATGGAGGTGGGGGTTAGGAGGGGGATCGGCTAAAAGGGCAGAGAAATGTATTGAATCTTTTCTATTGTAGGTGCTCATTTCCAGCTTCATTAGTCTGCTTCTACACAATGCTCTGCAGTGCCCTTCACCTGATATATATCAGTGCATTTAAACCTCATTGATCTCTTTTTATATGCAGCTACTTGTGGGGATGAAATAAATGATTGATTTTGTCTTTCATCTTTTCTGAACAGGCAAATCTGGTGGCTGCCTTTGAGCAAAGTTTGGCGATGATGACCGCTCGGCTGCAGAGCCTATCAATAAGCCATGAACAGAAGGTACCGTCGCAGCTGCACTTCTGTGCAACATAAACACGCATGAACCCAAATTCCGGCCTCATTCCAGTTTTATGCGTGTCTTGAGAGCAGTCAGCTGAAGGCTGACGCGTTGTGAGGTGACTTTGATCAGAGCCTGCGGCAGAAGCTGAATGTAGGTCAGAGGTCCAGGCTGCAGAATCTTGAGGTGAAAAGGGGAGGACAGCAGATCAAAAATAAAAAAAAATGTTAAGGCTTAATGACAAGAAGTTTGCCTGCTACATTCCTGCGTTGTACTGTGTTTCGGTGTGAATGAGCTGATCAGAGCCTGAGGCAGTGTGTGTGTGTAAATCTGAGGAGTCTTTCTGAGCTCTTCATGCCTTGCTGCTCCCTCTGAAAGCCCTGTCTAGACCGCAGCACAGAAGTCTTTGTTGTTAGTGCCAGCGCACTGACCTGTGCAGCTCAGCCGGGAGCACACACTCTTTTTAACCTTGAGGAGATGGACCGGGTCGCTCCATTTAGAGTAAAGTGGGATCGACTTCAGCAGATGATAAGCAGCACAGAAAGCCTCTGTTGTTCTGGACTCTTTGTCCTTTTGCTGACATGGTGATGGGGATCAAACCCACCAGGTGTATAAGCTCATGATGTTCATTTGAGTTGCTGTTGGACTAAACTATCAATGGACTTCAAACCCCAACAATATAACAATTGATTTTCTTTGATCATGTTTTTTTGTGCTTATTAATAGCATAAATCTAATCAAATTCATATACTAAAAGCATGAATTATTTACTTGTCTCATACATTTGATCATTAAACTGTGTCTCAGTCACATAACTTTGCACTTAACAGTATAAGATGAATGAATATGCATGGGGCCCATGCTTTCACATCTACTGTAAGGGAATCTGTTACGGTTTGAGGAAAGTTTAACTTGCAGGGCATATTTTTGGGCTGACTTAGTAGCAGACTCACTCCTCCATCATCAAAATGAAAGAGTATTCTTTGGAAGAATGGTTTTCATTGTTTTTGCAGAGTTCCTCAGACTTTTACAATCAATGACAAGTCACAATAAAACTCTTCTCATGGCTGCTATGTGACATTTAAACGTCTGTGCAGGACTCAGAGCTGGTCGAGCTGCGGGAGACCATCGAGGCTCTACAAGCCAAGAATGAAGAGGCTCAGGCTGTCATCCATGGAGCCTTAAACAACCCAGACAACATGAAAGGTGTGCGGACTAACCAGCTAAGCCTTCTTTTTCTCTCCTTCGTATCCACTGATACTGATGTGTATTTTCCTTGTTGCAGACATGCGTATTAGACGTCAGAACTCATGCGAGAGCATCTCCAGTTTGAACAGTCTGACCAGTATGTCCAGTGTTGGCAGCTTCAAGGATCAAGATGCCAAGAAGAAAAAGAAGAAGAGCTGGGTAAGAACAGATGGTTTACTGAGTGATGTTTTCTGCTCGCGGCCTGGTGTTCATCTGCTTATTGTCCATAATAAAAATCACTAAGCAGCATGGATAAAGTATGACCAGTCTTTCCCTCCTTTGTGTTGTTTTATTTGGCTGTTTCAGGTCTTTGAGGTAAGTGTCTGTAATAAAGCTTCTATAAGTATCTGTTACGCGGCATGATGGAACATCTAAAACTGCAACACAATCCCTCCATCTCTGCTGATTTTCTTCCTTCATTACTGATTGGCTGCCTCTTCTGCGGATTGGAGTAAAAGGTTTTAATTCAGCTAGAGGCAAACAGCAGACATGATGCTTAATAAAACCCACAGTTATACGCTTAGTTTGAGTTCATGAAATGTAATTTTTTAACGAAGTTTTCCTCAATTAATTTCTTATCTATTTATTTTTCAGTACAATATGTCTGGAGTCCATGTTGCAACCAACATCTGTGTTACCGTGTAACATTTACTAAGCCAGAAGTTGGTACTACACGTAGTGACCGAAAGGTTAACGAAATAAAGGAATAGTTGGCCATTTTGGAAAAGGACTTAAAGTTTATGTTCTTGTGTCATAACAAGGACAAAATAAACATAAAAAATGTAACTTAAAGACTATTATGAACCTTTCACATATGATTATCTGTATATAACCATACCAAGCAGACTGGATTTCTGTGAGGCGGTAAATTGCTGCAAACAAAGTGGTGAACTATTCCATAAACATTGCGCATGCGTTACCCTATTAACTCTAGCAATTCCCTCTTTTTTTGTATTCTTAGTTCCTAAATGATGGTTTATAACCACATATCTCAGTTTATCTGTATGCGCTTGTTTTTGTAGTTAAGGAGCTCCTTCAACAAGGCTTTCAGCATAAAGAAAGGCTCCAAAACCTACTCAGATATTGAGGAGATTGTCACCCCCGACTCCTCAGCTCCCAACTCCCCAAAGATGGCTCATGAAGGGGGAGAAGCAGCCGAGAACCATCCTTCAGTTCTCAAAACCTCAGCCTCTTCCACCTCTTCGATGTAAATATACAGACAGCAGTAAGAAAGTCAGTTCAGCCTTTATGGTTGTCAACCTCTGACAGGAGCATTTTTGGCCCTTCTAGGATCATGGAAACAGCAGAGGAGGAGGACAGTGGTGAAACCGCAGTATCAGAGTTACGCTCAGAACTCTGGGAGAAAGAGAGGAAACTTACCGACATCCGGCTGGAGGCTTTAAACTCTGCACATCAGCTGGAGCAGCTCAGAGAGGCCATGAACAGCATGCAGGTCTGTTGTGCTTCTCTGCACATGCTCAGTGTTGTACATCCATGAGGGTGTTTGGTATTACAGCCGCCTGTCAGTGCAAACTCAATGTAACGTTTTTAAATCCTTTCTGTAGTCAACTGTGGAGAACCTAAAGGCGGAAAACGACCACTTGAAAACTGGAAGTGTGCTCCACCTCCCTGGCTCTGGTCCCACCACCTCCACCTCCCAGCCTTCAGGCCTGGCCTCTCTGCTGGGACCCCCGACGAGGCAGCCAGTGAGCATGTCTCTCACCAAGTCCTTCAGCCTCAGTCTGAATGATTGTAAAGATTCAGGTGAGGAAGGAACACAACTTTTTCCTTTTCAATTAGCTAATGCAGATGTGCAGCATGTAATTATTGTTGCCTCACTCTTTTCAGAAGTGTGTCCGGATGACTTTCAGAGTGTGTCCTCTCAGCGTGAAGACTTATGTGCAAAAGTCCTGGTCCGCTCCGGATGTCACACAGAGGTAAACGCAGGAAGGATAACATTCACAGATTCGTCTGAAATGGCATCTTTCCACTAAACAGTCTGCCTTCCCTTCTCTTGCTGTGTTTGTAGGACAGTAAAAAGCAGCAGGAGTTTTATCTGGGCTCGGTACCGGTTAGTGCCAGGACTGACTGGACCTTGCTGGACTCGCTCATCACAAAGACCTTCAAAGTAATTTTAGTTTTGTTTTCTTCTATAGCTTCAATAGAGGACCAACATTGATCAGTTTGCTCAATCTTGGTTGTGGATGTTTTTTGCTGTTTATTTCAGGATTACTTAAGTCAAGTGGACCCGACTGCCAGTCTGGGCCTGACCTCCGACTCTCTCCACATGTATCAGCTGACCCACGGAGGACAGAGGCTCATAGGAGGGGATAGTCCCCAGGCCTCACCATATCGATGTCTCGGCAGTGGTCCCGCTAGAATTTTTCTTACTTTGAAAGGTTAGTGGTACTAATATATACTTAGTTTATTGGTAGATTGGTACATTTATTGGTTCATCTTTTTGTAAAAACAGTTAAATAAAAGTGTTTAGTAATGCAGTCATTTCCCCCGAACAAGGCTGCAGCCGTACTTTTATTTGTTTTTTATAATCAGAAACTTGGACTGAAAAGCAGCTCTGCCTCAGACTCTATCAGCTCCCAGTCACATAAGCATTTCCAGTCTGTTCCTCTGCTGGAATATAAGCCTGTTTATTATAACCACAGCACCATCTGACAATGTCACCATGCAAGTAACCTAAGCCCAATGTTTGATCACCTCTCTTGGCTTAGACTTCACAGCTTCAGTTTGGCAACATTACTTACACAGCGTCACATGGTCACAAAAATAAATGGATACAATTTTCATTAGTTATAAGAATCCACAAAGTTTATGGATCATAACAGTCCATGTCCTTAACCTTTTATTTAAAGCTTCTGGTTTTCAGCTTTGGAACTTTCTGAGCAGTTTTAAATCAATCTAATTTGTTTAAAACACATTTTTTTCAGCAAATGAGAAAGAAATTTGGAGTGATATTCAACATTTAAAATCAGCCTGAAGAAATAATGGAAACCAGTAAATTAGATGCAAAATATGAGATCACCAAGAGACTATAAATAGAAATGGTTGATGTTAGATGAATTTTTTTTACAAAACAACAACAGGATTCTGGCTCTTAAATAACCTCATTGCCTTTCTTCTCCCTCCCTCTAAAGGTCTCAGAGAAAAATGTGTTGACTCTCTGGTGTTTGAGACTCTGATTCCGAAGCCCATGATGCTGCACTACATCGGCCTTCTGATGAAACACAGACGTCTGATTCTGTCTGGGCCCAGCGGGACTGGAAAGACATATCTCGCCCAGCACCTGGCCCATTATCTCCTTCAGCGCAGCCAAATCGACTCGTCTGAGGGCGACCATGAGCCTTGTGTCCTAGGTCAAAGTGCTGCCGTCACATTCAATATGCACCGCCAGTCTCAGAAGGTGAAGCACCAGCTGTTTTTTTCTTTGTTTCATTTCACTTCCAGTCACTATTTCTGTCTTTTACAGAAAATTATGAAAACGTAATTTTATCCGAATGTCATGTTAACTTGTCTTCTTGTTTGCAGGACTTGCAGCTGTATCTGTCAAATCTAGCAAATCAGATTGACAGAGAAAGTGGAGGAGAGATGCCATTGGTTGTTATCATAGATGACATCAGTGATTCAGCCGCTATCACAGAGCTTGTTAACGGAGCACTCACCTGCAAGTATCACAAATGGTGCGTCTTTCGCTCACTTCAGTATTTTAACCAGAGTTGTTTCATAGCAGCTGAACATCATTTCCTCTTTTTGCTGTTTCAGTCCCTACATTATTGGCACAAGCAACCAGCCTGTGAAGATGACATCTAACCACGGGCTGCACCTCAGCTTCAGGTCAGGACAGAGTCTGACAAAGTTTCCAATATTTACTATCAATTCTCACATTCGTTAGCTCACATAACGGCTCATAGAGCGTAAAAGAAACTTTTCTGTCATCTGGAAACAGGATGGTGATGTTCTCCAACAACGTGGAACCAGCAAACGGGTTCCTGCTACGCTACCTGCACCGCAAAGCCATGGAGACGTACCAGGAGGCGGAGCAGGACTCCACACGCCACCAGGCTTTACTACGTGTTCTCGACTGGATCCCTCAGCTCTGGTACCACCTGCACACTTTCCTGGAGAAACACAGCACCTCAGATTTCCTTATAGGTGAGAAGCAGCGGACCCGGGCTTATTTAAAGGAATGAAGTGAGAGAATAAGCAGGTGTTAACAAATCAGTTTGCCTCCCTCAGGTCCCTGCTTCTTCCTGTCATGCCCGGTGTCTGTGGCAGAGTTCAGGCAGTGGTTCATTGATCTGTGGAACCACTCCATCATACCATACCTGCAGGAGGGAGCCAAAGACGGCATCAAGGTGAGCACAGATACCTCTAAATGCTGACAGCAACCAACCAGAAACTCTTTTCATTAATATTACAATGTTTCCTCTTTAGGTGCACGGTCATAAGGCGGTGTGGGAGGATCCAGTGGAGTGGGTGAGAGGTACCCTCCCCTGGCCCAATGCACAGCAGGACCAGTCCAGGTTGTTTCACCTACCTCCCCCTAGCATAGGTCCACCAAGTGAGGAGAAGAAGCCCCCCAAAGATACACCTCCACCCAGTACACTGGAGTCAGACCCCCTGGTGAGTGTGCGTGCTTTAAGGATACAGGTACTACCCGGAAAATTTGAATATGCCGGAAAAGTTGTTCTATTCAGGCAATTCAACATAAAACGTGAAACCAACACATTTTATGTATGAAGTACAGATCCAAGAGTTTACTTTCAGAGGTCTGACATTTTTTTATTTAAAATCCATTTTTTATTGATTTCAAGATTTTCTGAGTTTTTTAATTTGAGGTTTTCTGAAGCTGCAAATCCTTATCAGCAAAGTCAAATAAAAGCTGATATATATTGATTTGCATATCATTTGTCTATATGTGTATGTTTAATCTTTGAAGTTAAGTCACAGGTACTAGTAAAATTAGAATACCCTGAATAAGTTCATGCATTTCTGTGACTTAACCTCACAGATGAAATCTCAGACAAATGGTATGCAAATCATAATATTTCTGCTTTTATTTGTGTATATTTTACTAATAAGGATTTGCAGCTTCAGAAATCCTCAAATTAAAAAACTCTCGAAATTTCTTGAAATCAATAAAAATTGATTTTAAATGAAAAAATGTCAGGCCTCTGAAAGAAAACTCTGTACTTACGACATAAAATGTATTGGTTTCACCTTTTATGTTGAATTTCCTGAATGAAACAACTTTTCCAGCATATTCAGATTTTCTGGGTTGCACCTGTACTAAAGAAGGTGTGTGCTCAGAGCTTTAGCAGTCTCTGTAAAGACATAGCAGGTTATTGAGTACATACCAACACCAAGAAACAAAGCTCATCTTACTGAAGCTCTGCAGATTTACAGCTAGTCTCTGTTGGTAGGAAATCTGAAAGCAGTTGTATCTGTGCTAACTTCCAGGGTAAAACACACCACATTTCTGCGTTTCCTTCAACAGAAATGCTGTTTTTTATTTACATGTTTTAAATGTGCCTCAATGTAAGCAGTTCAATTTGCAATAGGAAAGAGAAGAGCAAAGGTAGTTTCACATGCTCAGTTTCCTGTATGGTTAGAGTTTTGATTTCAAGTGCTTTACACTTTCCCTCCCATCCACCCAGTCTCACATACAAAACTGACTAATCGCAGGAAACCATGATGCGATTCAGTGTCATGCCCCAGAAATCTGACACTGAGTTGAATGTTCACACTTGGCCATGTTAATCTGCAGGTTGACTCACTTCTGTCTCCCCCTGCTTCCTAGATGGCCATGCTGCTGAAGCTGCAGGAGTCAGCCAACTACATCGAATCTCCGGAGAAGGAAGGCTGCCTGGATCCCTCTCTGAAGGCTACGCTTTGAGCTGGCTGTACAGAAAACCTAGAAACTCTACATGGTGGCAGACATGAGTGCAGTTCCAATGAGACTTTTAAAAGACTCAGCAATGAACTTTATCGTGTGCTCAGTGAGCAGTTATAAAACTAAATGAAAGAAAGTGATATGGACAAACTGCTTTCATAGGAAGCAGCGATGATTAAGTTAAGGAAGGGACTTGTCCTTCCTCTTGCCTCAGCTCATCCCAGATGGGTTGTTGTTGAATCCGCAAGTGCATGGTGACCGGAATAGTATGATGCAAAATATTACCTATAATCCTGTTGATCAACACCCATTTGCTCCTTCATTTTTTTGTTGAACAGCCGCAAACTTCACAACTATTGGTGCTCCATGGTTTTCTTTGAAGGTGCACATTTAATTTTATAGGTTAACCAACCTGAGTCCGACTCCCCCGGGAAATAGGACCATCAGTTGACTACAGCCAAAATGCACTTTATTTTTTACTTGTGATAATTGGGTTTTAAAGGGCTGTGTCAGTAACTGGTGGTCGAACAAGGGGGTTTTATTATTTTGGCCAAAATCTGCAGTTCATGAGTAAATCCTGTAGATGGCAGCATTTATTAACCACTGCCTCAGTGCTCTGGTGTGCTTCTGTCTTTTCAAAGGTGCTCAGTAGAATACCATACACCTTTTAAAAGATACCGTTATAAACATGGCCTTGATGTTTTCTTCTTTTCAGCTCAGCCATTTTGTCGTTTGTCATGAGTCAAATAGCTGACCTGTGAAGGTGTAAGAAGAGCATGCATGTATGAGTAATGAGTCAGTTTCAGGGTTAACGGAAAGAATGGGAACGCAACAGATAAGTAAAAAAAATGCTTGTTGATCAAGTCTACCATTACTGACAATGCTTGCATACAGTATAATCTGTATTTAAAACTCCAAACTTGTAAAAGCTGAAGATAAAGTCTTGATTTTGTAGGATTTTGTACTAAGTCGTCTTCAGCAATTGCCTCACCTTCTTTATGAACACAAAACATGACTCTAATTCAGAGAGCCATGACAGCAAAAAGCGCTGTGGCTGCAACCGTCACGACGTTTTTCATACATCACTCCACAGTGGGGAAGTGGTAACCATCATTAAACACAAACAACTGAAAAAGACTCTGCAAGAAACATTTTTCTTCCTCTTTGCATTTCCTCTTAAAGTCCTGTGATGATGTTACTTTTAATCGATTTGAGGACGTATCTTTTGCACACGTTTTAATTTATAAATGGTTGAACCCAAATTTAAGTGGCTTCCTCCTTTTCCCTTCCTTTAGTGCTTCGCTTAGAAGAGTTGCCAGAAAGTACTAGGTTACAGTATTTATTGCTCCCGTTACGACTGTTAAGTGATGAAGAATGAAAGTTCTGTAAGAGGAGGACACTGCTGTTTTTAGAGAACTTTGTGCCCCTCGATCCTTAAGTACCTCAGACTGCCGTGTTCTGTCCAGATGTTCCTTTACTTCCCATGACATGATGCCTAAGTCTATCTGTGCCTGAAACACGATTTGGCCTAAAGCTGGTGCTGAGCTGCTTGGATCTCGCACTCAAATAGGAGGAAACATAAGCGCTTCCTCTCACCTACTCTGATGTCACTTTAACGTTGTCACCTAGATGGCCATATTTTGGTGAAGAGTGGGTTATCGATTTGGACCTTTTGGAGGTAGATAAGCTGTTAATACGGATGACATTTGTGTGGGTTAGCTCTACAGCGAATGAGATTGTGACTGGGCTGCTTGTGTACGATTAGACACAATTTAAAACTTGAGTGTGAAAGGCTTGACATTTTTTGAGGAATTGCCTGAAAGCAACAAGAAGTGTTCAGCCTCAAGATATACCGCTGATGTGTCCCTGGTTTGTTCCAAATATTTTTCTTTCATCGGACCTACCACGCTTAAACCTTATCATGGAAGAATTTTTTGATAACTGGGTATCTTCCTGTTTTCATGTTGTTTTTAAGAGCGGACGTTTGCATTTGTTTTTTTTTTTTTCTTATGCAAATATTTCTAAAGATTTCTTTCTCTTTTGTACATGATATTACTATTGTAAACACTGTAAATACTCACTGCATCTGCGACAACAATCACTTAAACTGAGGGATCTAAGAGAAGCCGGGGCCCTGTATGCAGAAATTTGGTCGTCTTCCTCCAGCAGGAAGGAGCACTTGGCTTAAATGTGGACTTATGGATGTAAGGCATGAGTCTATAACTACATCAAATCCCATATGTCTAACACTGAGCAATGGACATAATAAAGTCACCCATTCTTTACACCGCTACCTATCAGGGTTGTGTGTTTGAATTTGTTAATCTTTATGTCCACTGGAGAGTGCAACACTTTTCTTTTCTCATACAAAAGTATTTTAACTGTCAGTTTATTTCCACTTTAGGCTCTTAGAAATCAAGAATAGAACTACAGAAAAACAGGTGTGAGATAGTCTTACCTGTTAACCCTTTCTGTCAACTTGTTTTATTATAGATTTAAAATGAAAAGACTAATTAGGCTATCACTCCTCAGCAGGCTATTTAAAAATGAGGTCTTGCCTAGAAAACCATGTTCCTTTTTGCAAACAGTTTGTGTAGAAGCACTGTCAGAGTCAACCTTTAATCTCAAGGGTGCTCTTTGGATAAGGTTGAAAAATATCTTTGATTTTCAAAGCATAGTCACAGCAAATTTAAAAACACCATGTTTCAATTCACTGGCTTTCATAAGGAAGGTTAATAGTTTTCGTGAAGTTAAGGTGTCAGGGATTTTAATATGTAATGTAATAGAACTTTCCATCAATGGCACACCTACAGGAAACAGAATGAACTGCCAAAAACTGCAAAAATGGATACAGAAATGTAACGGCATGGTGTCACCGAATCCATAACACCCCATTCTGATAGTCAACAACAGCACGTCATCAGTAAAATTATAAGACCGTTTCAGAAAGCAACTATTGAACCCATTTATAAACTGTCCACAGAAATGTAAAAAATAAAATAAATAGCTAAATAACTAAATGAATCCTGAGTATTTAATTTGCTTTGCTTGTCACCTTTCTTATGGAAAGTGGGATAAAATCATTTGCAAATACAATGTATATAACGCAAAGGACCCCTGTCATGGTGCTCCATGAAATGTTTGGCCATAGGATTTATTATGGGAAATTTCTGTTCTGCCAATCTATCCTGAATATATTTGTTAATGTTAAAAAAAATCCTTAGATTTTGGGAATTCTGGCCTGTGAGCTACATGACACAATAATTAAATACTGTGTTCTCCGTCTTTGAATGAAATCTGTAAATATTTGTATGATGATTACAATGATACATTTGTGGAACCCTTTCGGTTTTGACACCGAACATATGTTTCTGGTCGAAGATAAACGTGGACTAAATCTTTTTTAAACCTCTGATGATCAAACTGGTAAAACTAAATGATAAAATAATCTGACAGAAGACATGAAGGTACTGAAGTGTGACTGAAGTGGGTTGGCGGATCTGTGGATGGGTGGAGCCTCCATTTTTCCAACTTTAGGCCTATATATAAATATTCCTGAGGGCTCCTCTGGGTCCCAGTCCAGAACTCCGTCCACCTGTGATCAAGATGCCAGGCAAACCTGCGCCCATCAAGAAATCTCCAGCCAAGAAGGCTGTGTATAAGGCGCCTGAAGCCGCTCCGGCGGAGGTTCCACCTGCAGAAGCTCCACCTGCGGAGGCTCCTCCTGCCGAAGCTGCTCCCGCCGATGCTCCGGCGAAGGAAGCTGCTCCTCCAGCCGAGGGGGAAGCGGCTCCCCCCGCCCCAGCTGAGGACACCCCCGCGGCTGAAGGAAGCGCACCAGGTACCAGGAAAAACCGCGAAAAAGGATTTCAAATCTAACTTCACTTTACAAGTTCAGGATTAATGCTTTTCTTGCAACTGTTTTAAAAGCTGAGTTGACTCAGTTTTATGGTCATTCTTAAGTTATACGCCAGAAACACATTGGTTTTAAGCATTATTCCCATGGGTCACCTTCGGTGAGTTAAGTGGCAACTGAATGGGAATGGGAAATCACTGAATCTCAGGAAATCACATCATGCAAAAATAACGGCTCTGCATCATATGTTTTTTAAAGACATATTTCCTTTTGGCTGCATGTCCTCTTGACCAGAAACTGATCAAAAAGATAAGAACGTGTTTACAGTGATGCTTTAAAAAGAACAAGGATAAGAATAGCATAAACATAAGATTGGGTGCATATGATTCGTAGCTGGAGCTCTGCAGATGAAACTGTACTGTATAAGGTTTTCCATGAATTTGTAGTCATTCCATCTTTTTCTTTTCTGGATCTGCTCTAACTCTCATCATAATGCACATTTATTTGCTAGTAATAGTGAATCATATTGGGGTTTTTTATCGCTGGTTTCATGTTGTCTGTTGAATAAGCCCCTGTCCCAGTTCATGCATCCTGCAGATAGCTGCTAATAGAACAAGTAGGGGCACAAACTGCATAACACTTCAATACATATTCACATGCAGGACCCACCACTGATGCCTACATCACCGCCCAGATCTCTTACCCTGTCTGTTAATTATAGCAGATTAAATACACCCTTATTTCTGTCATACAAAGATTCTAATCTCCAGATTTTGGTGATGATGTTCATCACTGGTGGACAGCAGAATGGCTCACAGTCTTTTTATCTGCTAACCTGAACATGCAATATCTAACTTCAGCAAATCCCACAGAGGAAGGAGCAGGTTCAGCAAGTTGATGTGTGTCAAGATGTGTTTCTGTGGCCTGCTGTGCACCACATGTGCTGTTTGTATATGTATATGTATGTGTTTTTAGAGTTTATATTTGTTAACATTAACAGAATGTTTTATCTTTTAGTGCCGTCTGTTCATCCATACCTCTCAGGTTTCAATTTATGCACATAAAATGATCTTTTTCTGAGCTCAGTGCTCCATTTGTAGTGGTCCCTGAGGATACATAAAGCTTCCGCTCCTCTCTGTTCTTCTGCGCTTTAGAGAATCCATGTTCATCAAATCCTCCAAAAACGTATTGAATACCTGCACGAGTAATGTCTTAACCTATGTCACTAATCGGTTTTCCAAATGGCATTTCAACGCTAGCTGCCGCTGCTGAAGATGGTGCCGCCGCTCCTGCTGCAGATGCTCCAGTAGATGGTAAACTTAAACCACAACACACACATCCACGTTAATATGCAAACTATACTTTGAGCTGCAAGTAGTGCATAATGCTTTATTCAAAATGCTAGCAAACAAGTGCTACCCGATGTGTGAGGATTGCTTTGAAGACTGTTGCAGGTTCTTAGCAATATTTGAGCCTCCTGTTGCCATGGCACAACCAAATCTATTGGAAAATTCTAGATCTTGTAACATCACATGCTGAAATGTCACTTAAAAGAAGATGTGGTCTCCTGCTTGTTGGACAACAGCTGCTCCAGCAGAAGCTGCTATAGTTGAGGAGCCCCCCAAGGCACCCACGCCCCCCCCCCCTGCAGGTAACCCCACCGCCTCTGCTGCTAGCTTGGTCCTGCTTTGCGCGCCCAGTCATAGTCTGTTACAGTGCTTCCCAAACTGTGGGTCAAGCCCCACGTCATTTCAGGGGGTCATCAGAAAATTGTGAAAAACATGTAACCTATATTTAATCAATAAAATAAGGATTTTTTTCATGGCTGTCGAAAGGAAACTATTAATAAAGACATTAATCTAAATTTAACACCTTATATTTAGAGAATCCTACAGGATGGCTCATCTGATATATAATTAATAATTGTCATCATGGACATTAAAGTTAAGAACACCAATATATGTTATCTTGGGGGTCATGGCTCAAACAGTTTGGGAACCAGTGGTGTATTATAAACAATAAATGTATTCTAAAAACCTGTATTTTGTTCTTAATTGATTGCCAAAGAAATGCATCAAAATGTAAGATAATCTTAATAAACTCTGCAGCACTGCATGTTATCGTGTTGTCAGAATGCGAAATGATTCTGAAATCTGTGTATTCATCTCCGTTCCTCACACAGTCCCCACCAGTGCTCCTCTGGAAGTCTCTGTGGAAGATGTGAATGACTCCAGCCTCACCATTAAGTGGAAAACTCCAGAGGCCATCGGAGACTCCGGCTTAGATGGTTACACTGTCGAGTACTGCAAGGATGGAAGTAAGTGTGTGCAGAAGTGTGTGAGGAGCTGCACCTGTCCCCCGGGTGTCAGAGGGCAGATGGCTGGATCCAGACCGTATACGGCAGACATCAACTCACCGGCTGTCGCTGTATCCCCTCACACCACATTTAGAAGCGCTCATTTACTCGGATGACAGCGGGCCTTCTAAGATTTCATCATGTTAGTCCTCAGCGTACTTCTTACAGGCAGGTTGTTTGTAAACCTGTGTCGACAGGTGATAAAACACTTAATATGCTTGTGTGGTTAACAGTTGGTTAAGTCTGAAGGCTTTAATTTCAAAGCCATCATGACATATATATGTACTTCAATGTATAGTTTTCCCTGAAAGCTCCA
>JBBBVT010000014.1:11706271-11716592 GCA_037177035.1 Craterocephalus eyresii
TACATAATAGCTGGTGATACACATGCATTTTTATGTTGATTAAAGTTATGATTTTATGTTACAATGCATTACATACAGGTTCTCATTCGATGGATGTCTGCTTATTTTCAGACCCACCTACACCAACTCCTAAGCTGCTGTCTGGCTGGCTAGATGTGTTTGCAACTGAGAAAGTGGCATTGAGCTGTGAAGTGAGCAGTCCTGATTGGACGTTGGCCTGGTACAAAGATGGAGTACTCCTTATAGACGACTCCATACTGACCATCAAAGAAAAAGGAACATTATTAAACATCAACTCTGCCTCTCAAACACATCAAGGACAGTATGGCTGCAGAGCTCAGCTTACATCAAGAGGAGTCAGCTCTAAACTCAGTAACACAGTTGATCTAAAAGTCTATGGTGAGTTTTCATGCTTGTTTTTTATCATTCATGTAAACTTTCATCCATCCAGAGGTTTTCATCCAAGAGACTAAAATCTTTATAATGAAGTAGGTGACCATGTTAGAATATGTGGGAGCCATCTTAACAGAGAGCAAAATATCGTAAAACTCAAACTTAAATCATAGGATTAAGTTTAAGTTAAAACAATCCTTCATTTCTTTGGAATGACCCTTTCTACATACCCTCCACTCTTACATCTCCTTTAGTAGTCGGTGGCAGATCATTAAGCATTCATTGTACATGTTTTAGGTAACTTATAGGCAGAAGAAGTATGTGATGTAAAGTTGAACATACAGATTAAATTTATAGATAATTAAATGTTCTTATTTCTTTCCCAGAAGGTAATAACCATGCTGTGAAAAGTTTCCTTGTAAAGTATTTCTGAAGCATTTACTGCTGAAGTGCAGTATTGTGTTGTAATGTTTTCTTTTCTTTCTTCTTCCTGTATAGCAAACAAACCAAAGCCCACAATGACTCGCAGTTCAAACTTTAACACGATGTACCCTGGAGAATCTATCAGCTTTACATGTGCGCTCAGTGTCTCCACTGGATGGGTTTATGTGTGGTACCATGATGGGACAGAGACTCCTGCATCCAGCGATGGTACTTATAACATAGCTAAAGTTGGTCATTCACACAGTGGAACATACCACTGCAAAGCCAAGCGAGGCAGTGTCCCATTTTACACAGAAGCAAGTGAAACTATGTCTCTCCAAGTTTCTGGTAAGCAAGGCTATGTTGTGTCATTAGCCAGGTCACTCAGCAGTGCAAGCAGTATGATCATTTTGTATGTTGTGCATTGTTTTATCATTCAACTGATTTAAACAGCTTTTAACAACTCTTTGTTGTTTCTTTTTTTGTTACAGACCCACCTACACCAACTCTTAAGATGCTGTCTGGCTGGCTAGATGTGTTTGAAAATGAGAAAGTGGCATTGAGCTGTGAAGTGAGCAGTCCTGATTGGACGTTGGCCTGGTACAAAGATGGAGTAAACCTTATACAGGACTCTGTACTGACCATCAAAGAAAAAGGAACATTGTTAAACATCAACTCTGCCTCTCAAACACATCAAGGACAGTATGGCTGCAAAGCTCAGCTTACATCAAGAGGAGTCAGCTCTAAACTCAGCAACACAGTTGATCTAAAAGTCTATTGTGAGTTTTACATGTTTCTTTTACTATAATATTGACTTTCATGGTGTTGTGCTTAACAATACGCCACATAATATTCATCATAATGCCATCTGAACTTTCAAATAATCTACTGGTTATTCAGATTTCAATTGGATTTGAAAAATTTACGGGTATATATGTCTACAGGAAGAAGCAGCCAAACTAGCATCCAGGCAAGATTTTGCAAATGTTCTACAGCTTGCAGCAGATAAGACACATAGAAAAAAAACTTTGTAGTTTTGCATATAATGTACCAAGAAGACACAAAAGTGAAAAACAGTCAATTTCTCTGCCTAAACTGAAATGTTGTCAGAGAAACTGAACATATACACCATGTTAAAAAACAAACAAAAAAACTGCCCAAAACAACAATCAGCAAATCGTACTCAGCTTCTTTGTTGGTCAAAGCTTTTTATATGTGGGGTTGTCTGGTAGATTATATCGTCTTTCTGCATCACAGTTTGTGGTCTTCATGCTTGTCAACCCACTTATAATGCAAATACAAACATAAAAGAAGCCAAAATGCAGTATTGTGTTGTAATGTTTTCTTTCTTCATCCTGTATAGCAAACAAACCAAAGCCCATTGTGACTCGCAGTTCAAACTTCAACACGATGTACCCTGGAGAATCTATCAACTTTAAATGTGCGTTCAGTGTCTCCACTGGATGGGTTTATGTGTGGTACCATGATGGGACAGAGAATCCTGCATCCAGCGATGGTACTTATAACATAGCTAAAGTTGGTCATTCACACAGTGGAACATACCACTGCAAAGCCAAGCGAGGCAGTGTCCCATTTTACACCGAGGCGAGTGAAACTATGTCTCTCCAAGTGTCTGGTAAGCAAGGCTATGTTGAGTCATTTGCTAGGTCACTCAGCAATGCAAGCAGTATGATCATTTTGTATGTTGTGCATGTTTTGATAAATAGGACTTAGATCAACTAAAGATGCAACACTTCTAACTTCTTATAGCGATCATTTTATCATTCAACGGATTTGAACAGCTTGTTACACCTCTTTGTTGTTTCTTGTTTTTTCAGACCCACCTGCACCCACGCTTACACAACTGTCTAGCTGGCTAGATGTGTTTCTAAAGGAGAAAGTGGCATTGAGCTGTGAATTAAGCGGTCCTGAGTGGACGTTTACATGGTACAAAGACGGAGTAATCCTTACACAAGACTCCGTACTGACAATCAATGAAAGGGGAACATCACTCAATGTCACCTCTGCCTCTCAAACACATCAAGGACAGTATGCCTGCAAAGCTCAGCTTACATCCAGAGGAGTCAGCTCTAAACTCAGCAACACAGTTGATCTAAAAGTGTATAGTGAGTTTTCATGCTTCTTTTACTATAATGTTGACTTTCATTGTATTGTGCTAAACAATACACCACATAATATTTTATAATTTTTGAATCCAATACATGGTGATTGTCTTAGGGAAATATAGAATAAACTAACCACTTTAGGCTTTATCAGGTCTTTGTAGTGTCCAGATGTGATACTAAATTAATCAAAGTTCAATAATTGCTGGACCTGTATAACTTACACCAAAAGTTCATTCTTCTGAAACAGGTCGAGGTTGTTCTCACACCGTGTTTATGAAGTTGCCACGTGACGTTGTGCAGTAATTACATGCAATATTATCATTTCTTTTTTATTCCTTTTACTATTACTTCCTATTTTTATATGTGTGCCGTCAGGAATTGCTCACAGCTAACTGCATTGTGGTTGCACAGCTGCATGGAAGACAATATGAAAAGAGACAAACCCTCACAAAGTGATCATTTGATCATGCAACTGATTTAAACAGCTTCTAGCACCTCTTTGTTGTTTCTTTTTTTCAGACCCACCTACACCAACTCTTACGCAATTGTCTAGCTGGCTAGATGTGTTTGAAAATGAGAATGTGGCATTGAGCTGTGAAGTGAGCGGTCCTGAGTGGACGTTCGCCTGGTACAAAAATGGAGTAAACTTCACACAGGACTCCGTACGGAACATCAATGAAAAGGGAACATTGCTTAATGTCACCTCGGTCTCTCAAACGCATCAAGGAAAGTATGGCTGTAAAGCTCAGCTTAAATCCAGAGGAGTCATCTCTGAACTCAGCAACACAGTTGATGTGACTGTCTATCGTGAGTTCTCATGCTTCTTTAGACCAGTACAATAACTTTTCATCTGTCCAGATGTCCGCAAGAGACTAAAATCCTTTTAATAATGACACTAATGATGAATGAAAGCAACTCAGCTTATATCATGTTTTGTAGTGAGTGGTAATTTAACATTAAATAAGAATTTAATTGATTGTATATGTATCTGTTTTATTTTAGAAACTAAATAAAACTGATACATCTGTTTACACAGATGAATGGCTGTGGTTTTATGTTCCCTGGTTGGCATATAAAGTAGTCCACGATGACATAATTAGCATTAGTGTAGAAGCAAAACAGTTGTACACAACTATATCAGGCTGCACAGGTGTACTTTACCATTTTCTTCATGTTTCATGTTCCAGAATAGCAGAAATACAATCTGACTTATTTTTTTGTTTCAGAAAATGTACCAGTACCAGCACTTACTAAGAGTCCTGCTTTTGACCCAATGTATGTTGGAGAGACAGTGACATTTACTTGTCATGTTGATTTGTCCACTGGCTGGAATTATCAGTGGTACAAGGATGGAAAAGAAAGGGCAAAGGGCAAAGAAATCAAAGTGCACCTTAGTCTTGGTGATGGAGGGGAATACTCTTGCAAGGCCAGCAGAGGTGCAAAGACGACAACAGAACCCAGTAAGAAAATTCAACAAAATGTACATGGTAAGTCGAACCGAGCTTTGTTCTTGTAAACCAACTTTTAAGTTATTTATTTAAGTTATATTTCCAGGAAAAAGGTACACAACTACCATCTGTCTCATATTTGATGAACCAGCAAGAGTGAAGCAAATAGAGCATCAAGCTTCATTTATTTTTATACATTTTCTGACGAAACAAAAACAGGATGTGGTGAAGCGTAGCATTCTTTGAATGCATTTTCTGTAAATGGGTGGAGTTCTTGTGGAGAGAAAATATTATTTCTATGTATCTTTGAGTAATGAAATGTGAGTTTTAAAAAAGGGAGAAATTTGCCGTAAAAAGGAAAAAAGAGGGAACATCACAAATTTAGACTAAAGCCAGATTGAGACATGCTGTCATGACAACAGATTCACATTTTATCATTTAGTTTCAGTATTTACTCGTTTACCAGATCAATTCATGTATTACAACATATTAGTGGTCTCAAAACTGGAAATAACAAAAACAAAAATTGAAGAGAAGAATATTCTTAAAAACTAATATTGTAAGTAATAGAATACCGATTGAAAAGCAGAAAGATAAATACCCTCCTACAGCTTTTTGTAAATATTAATGCCAGTCCTCCTTCAATCACAGCACTGAACTGATTGCTAAATATTGTCTACACTTAGCATGTTTATCATCTTTCTTTTTAAAAATTGAAGTCTTATAACAGAATGACCAACAGTGATAGAATTGTTCTTCTTGGTGCTCTTTGCAAAGAGCAAGTCAAGCATTAACACCCCCAACTCTTACCCCAATAGATTTGTGCATGTAAGAAACATGAAGAACTTGCATGCCACCGTGTCAGTTTAAAATCGGGGTTCATCCTATTTTAGGGCTTCATTTGTTTTTCTATTGCAATTTTCCTTCAGGGTTTGATAGCTACTCTCTCCATTTAATTTGATCTTCCGGGGATAAAAAACAACAATCTAATTTTAAAAACTATGCAAGGTGAAGTCTATTAAGTTGTGGCCATACAAATATGTCTTCATATAAATATGTGTCATGATTTGATGTTTTTTTGTCTCATTAGAAATCCCTGTTTCCACGCTGAAGCCACTAACCCAGTGGCTGGATGTGTTCCCTGGTGAGAGTATGAAAATGAGCTGTGAGATGTCAGAAGGTTTTGGATGGTTATACACATGGCGTGAAGGTGTGGTTGAAATCAAAGGTGATAATACAATGTATAATGTGGATGGACACACTCTTTCCATTGGCAATGCTTCAGCCATGCACCATGGAGTGTACAGCTGCTCAGGGAAACTGAAAGACAGATCTGTCACCAGCAACTTCAGCTCTGAAGTCAGACTTCATGTTTATGGTGAGATACTTGCTTTTCTTTCCGTATAAAGTCCTGCTGAGTGGCATTTTATTTAGCAGAGTTGTCAAGTTCTTCCCCTTGAATTTCATTCTACTTCTCCTCTCCGATGATTATCAACTTTCAGATACGACACCCAGTGTCACACTGATGCAGGATCCTGAGGCCAGTACCCTGCACACTGAAGATTTTGTGTCATTTAGCTGCCACATAAATGTCTCCAGTGGATGGGATTACCTGTGGTACAAAGATTACAATCAACTCACTACAAAACACTCTGGAAACTATCACAACATCACCTCTGCTGTGACGACAGACACTGGGTCGTATAAATGCCAGGTTAAAAGAGGAGTCACTAGCGTCTTCAAATCAGAAGAGAGTCCAACTGTAAAACTCAACATTGAAGGTATTTTTTTTCTTTTTATTTCCTGTTTTTTGTCCTCTGACATCATGCGATGATACATCCATTACTGGGTTTTTTGCAGAGCGCCCAGGGGCAAGTATAACCCTGCAGACTGGCTGGGCAGAGGCCTTCTCAACAGACAGCTTAGTGCTCAAGTGCAAAGTAACAGACGACAACATGTGGAACTTCACATGGTAATTCTACTAATAATTAAATATACTATATTTATACTCACCCCTCAAAATTTTTTAAATCCAAAAAAATCTATTTGAAACAGGTTCAGAGAGGGGAAAGAAATTGATCTGGCAATCTCAGAAACGTATTTAGTCACACCTAAGAATGACCCGGACCAGGGCCAGTACACCTGCAAGGGCATCCGGAATGAGAGACCATTTCATTCAAGAGTCAGTGCTTTTTTTAAGACCAAGAACCTACGTGAGTAAAACTGAGCTCTGCAAGTTTTGAATAATTACCCATCAGCTATTTTGCATCACCTTCATTCTCATTTTTTGTTTTTGTTGTGCAGTGTTGAAGCGGAGAATCCTTCTTTCCATCTCTGGTTGTCTCTTCTTTGGCATCATTGCTGTCTTTCTGGGATGCATTTTTCTCAAAATCTTCCGTAAACCAGGTTTGGCTTCAAGTCTTCTGGAAATTGCTATAAGTGACCTTTACCAAGCACCTTTTCCCTCTACTGGGACAGAAATTTGTTTAGCTGTGCACTTTTATGTTTTGATTTACATGCAGCTCATCTAATGAACCACAACAGACGGGCAAAACAGTCCGTAGCTGCCTAATGAGAGAAATTATCAGGTGTTTTATCAGGTGTCAGTGGAGTCCAGCAAATAATTTTAGGTTTAAATATGATACATTTTCAGCTAAAACTGATCAACAAAAGCTATTGTGAGTCGACATGTCATCTGTCTTTTCTTACTTCATAGCTGATAACGAGGAAAAGCTAGAAGAAAACGACCTGTTTGTCAGCATGAAGCTAAAGGACTCTA
This sequence comes from Craterocephalus eyresii, assembly GCA_037177035.1. Taxonomy (NCBI): domain Eukaryota; kingdom Metazoa; phylum Chordata; class Actinopteri; order Atheriniformes; family Atherinidae; genus Craterocephalus; species Craterocephalus eyresii. The sequence continues at coordinate 11,713,441 of JBBBVT010000014.1, forward strand.
CTGGTACGTACACCTGACTGGTTTGTTGTGGGTTTGCTCTGCAGTTACAGCTCAATCAGTGGCTAATTTCTGATCTACGAAGTTTGGGTGAGTTTTGCATAGTTTACGATAAGCTCTTGTGTTGAAGAACTTTTCTTCTCTCCTGCCACAGATGCACCATGTCCACTGGTTGAGTTCATCACCGATGCATCTATAAAAGCAGCATCCAAAGGTAGAACATACTGTAACATCCACAAATGAGTAAATTACATTACTTAGCAAATGATTTAAAATTAGATTTTGGTTACATTCATAGTTATATTATTTCATCTGATTATTATTTTATAAATGATTAATTATCTGTTTTCTAAAAAGTCATACAATTGTAGACTTTCCCTCAAACTTGAGTAAATGCTTAAAGTTTTTCATCTGATGTGCAGATGTTGAAGAGAATGGTGCAATCTGCAGCGAAACAACACCGTTACCAATAACCTCACAGGAGGACCAAGGTAAAAGAGCTACATCACAAATACTCTTTGTTAATCACTACAATTTTTTCTACACATATCTTACTCATCAATCTTTACTCCTCTAGCTCTGATAAGTGACAACCATGGCTCGACAGAAAACGGTGGTGGCCTTGTTTCCTTTAAACAATGAATTTCGAAAATGTCGTCACAATAGCTGTTTCATTCCTGTGAGGCGTTCATGGGGATTACACAGCAGAGAAAATATTATATGGAAGAGAAAACCTGACTCACCCCATGGCTCCTATTGAACAAGTGACCTCTTTTACTCTGAAATCGTGTCCCAAATAATGGCTTTTCTCCGTTGGATTTACACAATTCTGGTGCATTCAGTTTGTACTCAGAAGTGAGTTTTTCCAAGTCCCCAGTTGGAAATAAAACAAAATTCACCCCTTGAGCTACTAACAGGTGGTCTGAAGTATGCATCAAAATATTTTTAATAACCCAAATTGTTAAAACATCAGCTCATGGTCTTACTGTTGTCACTTCTTTCTCATTCAGTAAGTTTAGCGGACAGACAGCAGATGTCCGCAGATTGTACTTCTTCAAAGATTTTTTTAATGATGTAAATGTTTCAAAGATAAATATAGCTGTTTCTTTTTATTTCCAAAGCAACCACTTGGGTATAATTTTATATATATTTATCTACATATTTTGTACTTGCTTATATGAATTTATCAAAATAAAAAAATTAAATTAAAAAATGCTTCTATGTGTGCTCATTCAAAAAAACGTACCTACAACAGCAGATGTGACTACAAAAAACATATGTCCAACCAGTGGGAATTTCACATAGGCCTGTTTTATGGTTCAGTCACTGGGGACATGTAACAGTAAAAAGACAGGAAACAAAACCCACATGGAAAACAGCCCCAATATCCAAGCTAACTTGAAAAAAAAAATGTTTTTATTCACCTACTGTAGCAAAAGCCCATATGCTGCAAACACAACCCCTACTGATTCACATCTACTTCAGAATATCAGCCAGTTTCTCCAAATAGTAGTCATAGTTCTCCTGGCAATCTTCCCATGGCGTGAAACTCTCTTCCTCATTTTCCACGTACACTTCCCATACATGCAGAAAGTCAGCTGGCTTCATCATTCGGAGTTTGCAGCCGGCCTGCACCAGAGCCTTAAGCCCTTCCACTATCTCTGGTTGCTCCCACTCAAAAAGACGGGAGCAGAATATGCAGAGACGAAGCTTTTTGCGCTGCTTGAGGATGCTGGCCAGTTTGGCTGCGCAAGCTGCACAGGGACTGGATGATACGTACCAAGTGACATCATATTCTTGGGAAGAGTTAGGGAGTACCTGTAAAAGCAGCAGTGGAGATTTATGATTACATAAAGATCAGTAAGCAGTTTTTGCGTGTGTGTGTTATTTGCCACGTTTGTCTGTCGTGTGGAAGTCTGGCCTGCTTCAAAAGATCTGTACTCACAATAAAATGTCTCAGAACTTAATTAGGTTCTGTGCCACTGGGTTTATATTAAAATCATAAGGAGAGACATGGTGATGCAGATTTTAGAGTTACAGAAATTTCTGGGATAAAAGAAAGAGAGATTATCTCTGGAGACCAATCCTGCCAGAGCAGAACAGCTCAATAAGACAACAAAGTGCTTTCAGATAGTCTCTTCCACGTTTGATAGATTGCATTCAAGAAGAAAACTGAGGCCAAGTCAAGGTCTGGTGGGCTTGGAAAACTTTCTTAGTTAGTTCACCACTAAAGACCAGAAAGATCTAGAAGACTTGGAAATGGTGAGCACATCTGCATGTGAGGGAATGAGTACATTTTCAATTCAAAAGAAATTTGTTAAAACGTAAACAAAATGCATTCATTTTTAAAAGAATCAATGAGGACTTATGGAGTGGAATGTTCCAGGTATCGTCATGTTTCCCCGTATGCTTCTAACATTGTCTGTGCTAGATCATTAAACATGCAAGTGAACCTAAATTCACCACTCACATGATGTCTAAATTACATGGATAGTGATTTTGTAAGATGATGCCAGAGATTTTATGAAAACAAAGCAACAGCTTTATGGCAGTTAAATTTAACTGGTGTGTTTATTTAGAATGATGGTGGTGGTATAGCATTTCCAAGTATTTCAAAAGGCTGGTTGTAGGTACACAAAGATTTTTTCCCCAGTGCCATGTGGAAGTGTCAGATGGAAGAATTAATTAAAATAAATACCTCGTCTTTAATAAAGCTAAAAAGGAGAAAAGCTGACTTCAACAGTGATCCAAAACAAGCTTTGCAATACACAAAATGTAAACAGAAAAGCAAACTGATGGTTTAGTGGTGGTTCTCACAGTCCATTTATGTAAACTACTCATCTGTGGTTAGAACTCAACAACAGTGCAAGACCAAGTATTATAGTGCAATGCTTGTCTATCACACAGGAGGGGGTATATACAGTAGACCCCCTTTTTACTTTGTCAAGGGTCAAAATATAAAGTTTTGTTCTTTGGAAATTAAGTTACCTTTTACTCAAATTACACTTTGATTTTGGCAAAATATTCTGCAGCTTACTATCTGACAGAGGGCAATGTAAGAGCTTTAATCACCTCTTGAAAGAAGGCCTCCTCTGCATGGGCTGTGGCATGTTCATCCTCCATGTAGCCTTTCAGAGGCTCTGTGCTGCCTCCTG
>JBBBVT010000014.1:11736581-11748402 GCA_037177035.1 Craterocephalus eyresii
TCACCCTCATGCTGATTGACACGTTGGAACACTTTCTTGATATTCATCAAGTAGCCGGAGATATCGGGAGGTTTACGATTTGGCTTTTTTTTTTTTGATAAAACTCTAACTTATCTCAATAAAAAACAAATTTCTAACTGTTGTTTAGTATACATATACTGGTTCCTGACTTCTAGAGATGGGGAGTATTTGCTTTGTAGCAGTAATTTTTTAATTAAAGGATTATTAAATGTTCTCATTTACAGTAAATCAAAAGAGCAACACACTTAGCACAAAGAGACCAGACAAAAGCAGGAAACAAACTAAATATTTAACCTGTAATTTTGTTTGAATAAAATTGCTGAACTTTCCAGTAGAGGTCCCTATTTCTTCAGCAATTTCACAAAGCATTGACAGGTACAGCGACATCACTGTCTGGTTCATGTCAATCAGGTTCACTTATTAGATGCAGGGTGTTGTCTGAGGACAGTTTGTTAAAGTTGCTCCAGCCTCAGCATACTATGTTTACTACGCTCTATTTAAGAGCTTTGCTTCGAGTAACTGAGCAAGAAAATTATACTAGTCTTGAAGAGGGTTTTATTTGGTGGTTCATCAAATCAAATCAAATCAAATTTATTTATATAGCACTTTAAACATTTAAGGTTGAGGACAGAGTGCTTTACAGAAAAGGGCTATAAAAGATAAAAAACAAACATAAAAACACAATAGCTACATGCATGTTGTAACATATTAATTTAAAACACAAGCAATGAGATTTTAAAGTGGGTGCACGTGGTTAGAAGTATCTGGAAATATTTTCAATTTATTACATAAAATCCTGCAATTTGTGCCTCAGTCTTTTTTTTAATGGATAAGACTTGTTGTGGACCAACTATTTTCCTTGACTACTTTGACTGGACTGTATGTCACAGTGTAACAGGACCATTTTTGTTGCAGCATCATCTGCGTATGCAGTACAGTACGGCTTCAAAAGATAAATTGCATTTACGACTGGTATGAAATAAATGTTTCCTGAATTGACAGTTATGATTGTAGCCTGGAATGTTACAGATTTCCGCATTCAAATATACAGAACTTAAACTTTCCATTGTTATATAAAGTAATATAGTTTCATGATATATGACATAGGGTTTGATTGATCAGTAATAGGATATACTTACTATGACTAGTTTATAAAAAATGTTTTTTTTGCAAAAACACAGTGGGTAAGTATTGATTTTCAAACTGCAGAGTGCACACTGGAGAAAAAACTAAAACACAATACTTGAAACTTTCTTAAGTGTATGCATTCATGACAACAAAATCATGAGTGTGTGTATACTTGCTATGTGTTTCTGTAACTGTCCATTCTCTTCCTTAATCTTTCTCTATGTTACCCATATCATCTTTTGCTCCTCTGCTTCTGCAGTTTACCCTCTTTTGCAGCCCCCTCACCTTCTTCTTGGCTCCAACTGACTTCTCATCTGCCTGTTGTGAAACATCCCTCTGGGTAGGCTCAGTTGCACGTATTCCAGGTCCTGCAAACTGCTCAATGTTTGTCAGGAGGCCGTTGTTGCAACCGGCCAGTGGTAGGATCCAGGGAACAGCTGCAACATCAGTAGCCAGGGCTTAGAACTGGAAAGAGGGTCACTGTGACCTCTATTGGTTCTCAGAGGGGTTCAACAGGAGCCGTTCAAGGAAAGTGGCAGATATGAGAGGATTAAAAGGAAGATAGATAGAAATGCTGAAGACTGGACATGTGTAAAATTCTGCTTGTGTTTGTTTTTTCCTCATTGGAGGTATGGTGAGAGATCTTGTAATCCTTCTTTACACATTCCCTAACTCTATCAGATAGTAATGCACACACATACACACACACACACACACACACACACACACACATCCATGACCCTGGTCAGCCAGAGGCTAACTCATAAACAAATCAGGCCACACAACATAATGTATATCCCTCACTGTGATGCTGCATATTGTGCTGTAACTGCATGTATATGTTTAAGTGTTTCGGGCACTTTAACTGCATCTAGGTTTACTTCCTCTGGGCCGTTTATTGTCTGTAGAGAGAAGCCTACAACAGTCAGACTTTTCAATGTAAACTCAGGTTGAAAGGTTGAAACTTTGTCCTACTGTACGTGGTTCCCATACTCAGTATTAGTTGAGACAATCTAGCTAAACTAAAGGACTGCCTAACCTCATTTAAACTCCTTTGCCAAACAGTGCTCCAAATTGAGACGCAGCTACAGACATCTTGACAGTGTGTGTGGGAATTATTATGGTTTCCAGGTCACCTGGAGATCAAGGCTGATCATGAGGATAATCGGAGCCACTGAAACCTTTGGGTCAAGAGAGACAGATCTAAGAGAAAGACACCATTTTTTATCATTCCACCAATATAAGCAGAATATTGTCCACATCACTGTCATACTAGTGCTTTTAAAGTGATCAATATGAACACAATTTGATGCATAGCCTCGTAATTCAGATAGATTGCCAGCAGAGTTGCAAAAGAGCTGAAATATGACTTTACTTATCCATTATCAGGGATGGAGCAGAGTCTGCCAGGTTAGGGCCATTTATCTACATTATAATGTCATGAAGAGATCGCTCCAACTGCAAGGGAAGACAACAGCCTCCCAGTTAAACCCCCTGGGAAACCTGACATCATATTGTATCCTTGTGCGGCTGATGCAACACAACATACACAACACAACATACACAAAGGCTGCACACTTAAATCATGCTCCTTTAAAAGTGTCATGCCTATTGGCAGATGTGATATCCACCAACAACCTTTGAAATGTGAAAGATTTATGCCATTTTTCTGCTGACAAACAGGGGATATTAATGTTACAACACTGCATGTTATGTTTGTTTTTTGGCTGAACACAGGACTTTCAGCAACCAACTGTTCCTGTTTGTAAAGCCTATTTACGTAGGCAGGCTACATGATGATTGTCTGATATCTTAGATGTACTTTACAATTATTTATACAATCATTTTAAAAGATAATCCCATTGTTGCAACATGTTCATTGTTGATGATCTTGATTTAGAAAATGGTCGATTGCCTTCATTTTTAAACTACATTTTGGCATCATGTGCATCCTGGCAGAGACTGGGTACAAGAGTATGATTTGGACTGTTTGTTTATGTGCTTTAAATTAAATCAAATACTTTGCTTGAACTGACATGAATGGAAAATAGATTTAGATCGGCTACCTCCCACTGACAAACAGGCACACGTGTTACTACTATGTTAGCATCACTGAACACAGCATGCTAATTTGGATGTGCCCAATGGCAATATGGGCAATCTGGCATTAAGTTAGGGCAAATTTGTTTTATCTGGAGCATAAAGAGTCTCCTTAAGTCCATTAAATAGTTCCTCTGGGGGGTAGTTATAGATTTGGACTTGCACAGCTTGAATAGGAACCCACTGAGGGGAGAAGATGGCTATCAGGAGCCACATGGCAGTTTGTGGGATTTGAGGATGTCGGGGTTGGTTTTTATCTATGAATGTGGTGAAATGGGGTCTTCCTGTGAGGGAGCCTGAGGAGATTCTTGTGACAGCACTTTTATGTATTCATTTGCTGTACGTGTGATTTGTCCTGTGATTACTGATAGTCACTATTAGGCCTCTGCACGCATATTAGTACACATCTGGATATACTTCTTCTCAAACTGTTATACCTACACACAGGCTGGCATTTCATGTGACCTTTTAATGCCATGTATGACTTGAAGATAGCACCAGTTACTGACTATCCTGTCTCAGCATACAAATACGGTACACGCTATTTGCTCATGTGTTGCAATAATTCTAATAATATTCACTATTTCCTGTTTTCTTCATTTGGATGATGCGGTAACTACAGCAACAGTCTCAATCATCAATGATGCTGGCTCTGAGCGGGTTTGATCTTAAAGGTAGGTCGACATATCCATAAAGATTTTATAGCTCTGTTCAGGAGAGGTTTTGACTGTGAGGCTTTGCGAGTTAACTCTGTGCAGGTGGGACTCTTCCACTATATACTCCTAAAAGACAAACTTCCATCATCATCGTCAGAAATCACCTAGGCAGCTGCGATTTATTCAAACATTAGGTTTAGATCAAGGTATGAGGTCCACAGAAGGGGATGAGCGGGTCTAATTCAAACCAGCCTTGAGTCAAAGTAACAGTTAGCAGCAGGCTGTTAACTGGTGGTCTGGGGCATGTTCTGTCATGTGTGCCTGTCAGTTATAGTTGGTGGGTTCATAGAAAGGGGTTGAACCAACCACGTTATTCCCCCACCATTCCTATACGTAGAGAATGGTGAAAAGCTCTCCACTGGTCAGTGCTGTGAGTAAATGAGATTCTGATACGACAAAGGTTTAATGAAGACAGCCTTGAAAACAGAATAGTTTGTTGAGGCCCACCTTCTTCAGTCACACAGATTGTGAAGATTGACAAATGTTGCTCACCAGAATGAAACAGTGGAGATCATGATAACAGCAATATGAACATGTGTTCTGTACATCACATTACCTTCTCAATGGAATAAGCCAAATGGCTGTAAGTCATGGATCTAAAATCACTGTTTTCCTTACTCCACTTCACTCACAACTGATGCAATGCGTTTTTTATGTTAGTTAATATTACTGTAGGAGTTGGGAAAGTGGGCAAAAAACAAACATATTTTTGTGACTGTTATTGTTAAAGGTTTGTGAAGGTTATTGTTAAAGATTTGCTGCAGGGCAAGTTTATTTATATTGCACATGTCATGTACAAGACAATTCAAGGTGCTTTTCATAAAACATTAGAAGCATTACAGCTGGGTATAAAAGAGGCATAAATATATAAATAAGTAAATAAATATATACCATAAAAACAAAAACTTTTAAAATAAATGAAGTAAAAACAGTAGAAAAGAAAAAAACATAGGTAGTTTAAAATCAAAAGCCAGGGAAAACGAGAAAGAAAGAACAATAGATTAAAATTGTGATTTAGTTTCAAATTCAAGCTTAAAGGAAATGGTATAGATTTTGACTTTTAAATAGAACCGATGTAAATGCAGCTGAAAAGAGGGGGATCTTTAACCTGGATTTAAATAAACGGACTGTTCCAGCTGATCTGAGGATTTCTGGTCGTTTGTTCCAGACAGGTGGGGCATAGAAGCTACATGCAGCTTATGCACATCTGGTTCTTTCTCTGGCAACTGATAAGAAACCGGATCCAGATGACTTCAGGGGTCTGGCAAGTTCCTGATGGATCAAGAGGTCACTGATGTATTTTGGTCCTAAACCTTTTAGAGCTTTATAAACCAGCAGCTGAACTTTAAAGTCTATCCTCTGATGGACATACAGCCAGTGTAAAGACCTCAGAGCTGGGCTGATGTGGTCATTTTTGGTCTTAGAGGACTCGAGTAGCAGAGTTCTGAATAAATTGCAGTTGTCAAATAGATTTTTTTGGTAGAGCTGTAAAAATGATGTCACAATAATCAAGCTGACTAAAGATGAAAGCACAGACTCATTTTTCCAGATGTGGCTGTGACATCAAATCTTTTAACTACATTTTGAACACAAGTGATAACTTTACTGTAATATTTAGGTAATATTGGTATTTGATTAATGACACGTAGTTTATTATTAATTTAATAATAGACTGCTACTACTGCTATGAGAATAATACACCCCCAAAAAATCATTAATTTGAATACTTGGGGGCACATTCAATATAGCATGATATACCTGTTAGATGATTTCAGTATCAGTGTCAGATAGATAAAACAGTGAATGAAACATGTGTCCAAAAAGTAATGATTAGTTTGACTGCCAATCTGGTATATAGTTGCTGTTAACCAGGCTTCATTAGGTCGTGTATTCAAGGCTTCACACTGAAATATTTGCTAAATAGCTCTGGATCTCAGGGCTGAAGAGATACAGAAAAAGTGAATTCTATTGTTTATTAATTTTTTAATTATGTCTTAAATTCTGGAAATATGAATATGGTCATGTTATATGTTTGCTTAAAGACCATTAGGCTTTGTTTTGGATTGTGTCTTTGGATTGTGTCTTTGCTTTCAATACAAGCAGAATCTGTGTATCACTCTATCACTCATGACTGGCATATGCTTTCTATGCCAGCTATCTGCATATTTTGTGTACTGCCAAAGCTGCAGAGTGGCTGCTTCATCTACAAGCTCTGGTTGATGAAGAGGAGAGATTTTTCTTCCAGTTTGTCTGACTCAGTGATTTTGAAACATTTACTTAAACAAAGCTACTCTTTAATGAAAATAAAATGGCTATTGCCAAGATACATCTTTATAAATAATTGCACCCATTGTAGATATATGACATATATTGTCTCAAACTATCAAATTGTTTTGTTACAGCAGATGAATAAGGAAAAAATAAATAGCTTATAAAAAGAGATAAAATATAGAGTGAACAGCAGTGACTGGAGAAGTAATGGATGAACCTTTAGACCATGTGACCTGAAGGTTTCTGATGAGTGTGTGTATGTCAGTTTTGAAGTTGTTGTACAATCTGAGCCAAAAAAAATTATGACACGATGATACTATTAAGTCCATTGTTTACATTTCATCTTGCTCTGTTCCACCTCATCCAGCATAGAATTATGATGTGTATATCGCTTAACTTATGTAAAAGTTGCATGAAATGCAACATGACTGTTCAAACTGAAGTCCGTTTGTAAAACATCAGGTAGGTTTCCAGTTATACTACATATGAAAGTATACTGTTTATACTTTCATTTAAAAATTTGATATGGTCAATTATGGGCAAAAAAAATCAGAAATGGGCCACTTTTTCTTGCAGTATAAACCTTTTTTCATTGTTTTACTTTACAGTTTAAAATAGAAATAACAAAATTGAATGACATCCAATATTTGACTCTTTGTCTATTTCATATAATAAAAGCCGTTTTAAGCAAATGACTGGTACAACACACATTATGGTTATAGTTTTTGTTGTCTTTGAGAATTGGAAAATGACCCAATTGTCATGAAAATTTAAAGTGGCAGGGCTAAGCCGCCCATTGTGGAAAAAGCTAAAAACACCCCTGTTGTTCACAATTAATTTTTCTTTCTTTTTTTGTGGCACACAGGGTGTTTTTTTTATGGAGGCCTGCAGTGGCCCTCCATACTCTCTATGAAACACGAAAGTTACTGTTCAATGTGTTCGACGCAAATTTCTGAGATTACAGAAATTCCTAAAAGAAATTTAGAAAGAAGGCATTGATCAGCTGAATGGGCTGAATGATTTCCATTTGTCTATTTTTGTACTATTCTGCTTCAACTTTCACAATGAAACTCATAAGGAAGTGAATCTGGTGAATCAACAAGTGCCTGGCCGAATACCTTCCCAGAAATGACTGTTTCAGCATATATACAGAGCATCCTGCATCATAGAGAATGAAATAGGGCCGTATGAGGAGAGAGCAGAACAGAACTGGGGAGCCCACCCATTGCAGTCCAACATGCGGAGGGCAGATGTACAAGGCTGCTTTCTGAGTACAAAAGGTTGATCTAAATAAGAGCCAGCTGATGGTGCCGTTTTCTCCTCAGAACGGGTCCTCTCATTCTCTAGTCTTCCATCTCTCGTTCATCTTTGTAGGCCTCTATCACTAATCCTCTCACATTGTTTGACCTATGACTTGGTGCTCATACTTTCTCACATCCACACTCCCCCACTTTTGTTCTGCTTTGAGCAGGTGTATGTGTGGCAGATCTTAGGGAGTAAAATGTAAATCTATAGCAGCTCTGACATCTCACAGTCTCTGGTTCCCATTTGGTCTGATGCCTTGCAATCAGTCACTCCTGCTCTTCTCATCTCCCTGTTCATTGTTCTCGTTCTGGAGACATCTCCAAAACCTTGTGAAATTTCTTGAGTTGAAAAAAAAATTCTATCATGTGTTTCAAAAACATTCATGTCCAAACCAGTGAGTTTGATGATCTCTCTTTAGTATTTGTTTTATGCTCTGTATGCTGCAGGGTTAAACTGATGTACAGTTTTGATAAAAACATGAGCCAACTTAGGGAGTATTGTCTTAACACTGCACTGAGGGGAACAAGTTCTTTCATCTCTCGGCATATCTGCCTGATCAGTATAGCCACTTAAAGTGGACATGTGTTTCCTTGCTATCAGCCTGCTAAAAGGCACAAATGCACACATACATGCTGAACAGGGAAAAGCAAATCTGTTTAAAATCCCACACAGACTGATAAAGCAGACTGTGGCAAGGTCTTTAATTTGATGTTCATGCAACAGCATTTAGGCTCTGTTGCAGTTGCCCACCTTTCTCTTGAGAACATTTTGGAGAGCTCAATATAACTATTCACCCAAAATTTTAGATTTTATAGTACGTTCCTCGTTCATACCCAGATTTTTTATGTTGCAAATTTTAAAAAAAGGAAACTAACTCAATAGAGCAGGCTTAAACAGAAAGGAATGACAGAGTTTATAACCAAACAGTGTTAAAAGAGACTAACTAACATGGGGGTAGCCACGGGTTGGGGCAATAGCCATCACTCACTTCAGGCTTCAGTCCCACAGAACTAATAGTAAAGTAATTTACTACTTACGTTCTCATCGTGCAAAACTGTTATTTTTATCATTTGTACTTACTTTGTATAGCATGTTTTGACATCAGCTGAATGTACACTAGCACAATTTTCTTCATATTATGAGAGCAAACTACAGAAGAAACAATGAAAAGTATTTAAAACAATGCTTCCCAAGACTCCGCCTCACTCCGCCTGACAACAGGTTTAACATTGAAAATAAATAGATAAGCAAAGGTGAAGCACTGAGTAAATTGTTTAGATTTCCATTTGTGGCAGGATGGACAGAGGGCCCAGGCGGAGATCGATCCCACAACCTCCCGGGTGAAAGTCAAACGCATTTGCCAGTCGGCCAAAGTGATATCCCTGTGGCCAAGTAGCCAGGGCAGATGATCAATCGGAGGCACACAGTGACAGCTCCCACACACTGTCACATCTCTCCGCCCCTTTTCACAAGCATGTCCTCGTGCTTCACGCACACTTCAGAATCCATGGACCCACTCTTAGCGCTACATGGATCCATGTGGATCCAATGGGAAATCCATTTGGCTGACTGGCAAGCGCGCATGACTTTCACCTGGGAGGTTGTGGGATCGATCCCTGCCCCTCTGTCCGTCCTGCCACAAATGATTCTAAGATCTCATTAATGATGTAGATTAGCTGTGAGGAAACAATTGGGTCAGATGAAAGCACCTGAACATTAAGGAATGTTAAATTTAAATTAAATTAAATAAGACAGCAAATCCTGCAGCATATGGTGAGACATGCTTCAGCCTCTGAAATTTGTCTGTATGATGACTAAGGTTGGTAGGGGGAAGTCAGACAATCCTTGCAATTCATGCAAGGATGAGTGGGCATTTATCCCCCAAATCAGCGCAGCATTTCAACACTGGTTGAAGCTGGTTGAAGTCTTCAGTTCATTGTTTCAAAGGGATTTAACAAGAATATTAAATTCAGAGAATTTGCAATTATTTTATCCAGGGTACCAGGGAAAGGGGTAAACTCAATAACCCCTCAAAGACAGATTTTGACTAAGGAAGTCAATGGAACTTTATTTGTCCCAAACTCAAAATCTAATATAGCTGCCCCTCACACAGGAAGTGACAACAGCTGCAGTAATAAAGAGTTTATTAGGATATATGTCCATTTGTGTCTTGAGAAATACATGTCATGCATAAGGTGGCTCGCAAAAGTTTTCATTCCTTTTAGTGCTCTTCATATGGTTTTGCATTGCAGCTTGTAAGTCAGTCTATGTAAGTTTGATATGGCTCCGATTTGCAAAACTAATATAATGTTTCCAAATCATTTGTCTTCAATCTTAAAGCTGCAAGAGGAGCGCAGACTTGGCTTGAAATTTTGAACAGACACAAGTTTCTCGTCACTCCCTCCCTGCGCCGTACGCTCGGCAGCCATGACTGCAACGTGAAATGAACAGTATACCCAATACAACACATGGTCAACTTGGCATTGGTTTACCCTTTCAGATCTCATAGCTCCATTCACCTCTGAAAATATACTCTGATTTTCACCCGTGTTGGCTAGTGGCAGTGTGGATGTTTGCTACATGAATAAATAAAGGACTTAAAGATTTCACTTTCATGCCGCATCACTGTAATGGCTGTAAATAATGATGGATCGCCACACTCGCCACACTCCGAGCCGCTTCAAGCTCACAGAGGGATCACAACAGCGGTTCATAACAACACGCTGGTGAAAGGAGTTTTGTGGCAGAAATTGCCTTATCTAAAGGCTGCGAGAGCTGTCCCTGTTCACTCCCATTATATTGGATGTACACTGATCGCAAGTGGATCTCAATATCTCCAGAAGGAGTTCGAGTTACACCAAAACTGTCTGGGTGAGTAAATGGTCGTATTTCATGCTAGAAAATAGGTCCAGGTTAAAAAAAACAAGTATTGGAAAATGTCAAAATCATTCATTCTGTCTGCATTTAGGCCAGTGTTGTACCAAAGTACAGTATGTCACTACAATAGATGACTCCGATACCGTGAGTTAATGAGCTCAGCAACAGCTGACGGGTCAACAACAACTTGCTGAGTGAGTGTTGACAAATAAAAAGCTAAACAAGATGCTAACAGAAGTCAGGAGGCGCGTTTAATCGACCTTTCTGTTCTTGAGAGATGAAGGCAGGAGACTGGAGCTATGTTAGCTAGGAATTTGTGGCTGGATTTTCTCCTTCCGAACTTCTTTTCCATGTTTCTCCTGCTAACACGGTACTTGTGCGGAGGGAGAGATAGAAGGGGCGCAGGCAAGGTATCCGATTGGTTCCTCTCCACGACCAACCACGGCCATTCGGTACCACTTGCTGTGGTCGGTCAAGGTTAATGTAGGCCTGCAAGTCTCAGAGAGGTCAGATTTTTTTCGTTGCTTTTTATGAATACATAATGTATTGACTAGTCTCAGCATGGAAGGACCTTTTGACCCACTGTAAAAAAAAAAAGTGTTTCTGAGCAAGATTGCCAATTATGACTTTAACTGCTTCCTGACTCTACAACATCATTTGGACTGAGTAACAGTGTTTATCTTGCCAGCTAAGAGGCCTCCATTTTGAAAGACTAGATCGCCATTATTTCTAAATCTTCCCCAAACAAGAAGGAATGTTTACTGTTAAGATGACAAATGGAGAAATATGACCAAATGGTAGAACCAAGGAAGGTGGTGGGGTCAAGAATGTCGCTTGGATTTTCTGATATGGTAGGAACATTAGAGATGTCGGACAAAAGTATGGAGCACAGTGATTAATCACCACAGTAGCACAACAAATCAGATTATCATCCGTGAAACATCACTTTGGATGCTGGATACTAATGAAGAAATGCAATCCATATGACTAAAACAGATATATTCCATGAGGTCAAAGGTTATTTATTGGCCAGTTGATTGCAAAATATTTACAGTCTTACAAAGTTTAGGGCAACGTGATGGTATCTGTGACATACACAGGTAAAAGTTGAGGCTGCTGGCCTCATAAATCATCATAAAGAAAGAACTCAAACATGAGCTATTAAATGCATATTTTCCTGTTATAAAATATCCCCAAAAAATCTTGTACTTTTTCTTCTATCTCTTCTGCTGAAGATACATTGCAACAGCAACAGAAAGTGCGAACCAGGCCTCAAGCTGTGTGATCCTCAGAGAAAGTTCCTCACACTCAGTGCAGCTCACTGAGAATGCTGGGTTGGGAGCCATCGTTCCACTTGTGTTGCGACGAAAGCGAACAAAATTGTCCAAAAATAAAAAATATGA
>JBBBVT010000014.1:11748502-11778031 GCA_037177035.1 Craterocephalus eyresii
ATAAGAAAGGAGATGCTTCCAAAACCTTAAAGCAGTCCAGAGGATGATCTCAGCCTCGCTGTATCTTGCTTTGTTTTAGGTCTCAGGAGACCATGAGAGGGCCCGTCCTTCACTGCCAGAGATTTTATTGAGAGCTGACATTGGGGCAACATTTCACTCTTGACAGTCCAGGACAAGTGCCAGCCTGTTGCTGATGGTACACCAGCGTTTGCTGGACTGCTTCACTATTCCTGAGAAATGGCCTCAAATCCAGTGTTCTTCATCAAGAAAATGTTTTCATTTTAAAGCTGACAGTCTCTTGCAGTTTTTTTTACATAAGCCTTGCACTCACAAAGACTTGTACATGGAGCTGGTAAAGTCAAGTCACTATTTCACGCAGGTCAGTGTGTGTAATAAAAATCTTGGATAATGCCAGTTTTCAAACAGTCAGAAACACAGTTTGCTCTAACATCAAACATCCCGTTTCACAGCATTAAGCTCTTTCCATCCCGACTCAGAGGAAATCAAGATAGTGATTTCGTTCAGGATTTAATAAAGCAGGAAATTAAGGGCAAGAGACAGACCCACAAGACTCCAGAGGCTTTTGTGACATGCCTGCTGGGCTTGAAGAACACACACACAGGATAAGCTGGCTTTGACTGTAGCAATACTGACAGAGAACCAGAAAATTGCAAAAGAATCCATCTCTAAAATGATAAAAGTATACCATAACATTGCACATCAACATCCACTTTTTTATTGGCTCCTGCCTTCTTGGTTTTATTTTTAAACATGAAACATAATTTCCTGATGACTCAACTGTTATCAAATGAAATACAGATTAAAAACCAGAGTGCATAGTGGAAGTGTGTGTCAGTGATTTTACTATCAGCAGGAATGATAATGACGACTTCCTGATCAATGAGTCATAATTGTAACAGAGCGCTGTGTGGCCATGAGTCAGCAAGTGTACTCCAACTTGTTTGGACGTCTGCGATGTAGAGGTAGTCTGGTCTGAGTTCACTTGCTTGTCTGTGAGTGTTTGTTTACACAGGATAAACTATCTGTTACATCCGGTTGATGAACTCAACTTAGCATTCTCATTTTGCACACTAGAAGGGTTTTATATCAATTCATATTGAGTCATAGACCTGTTGCTTAATTTCCAAAATGGGGAATAATCAGGCTGAGGCCACAACGTCAGGAAAATTACTTTCAAAGTAAATTTCTTGTTTTTTTCCCAGGAAGTTTCTTGATTTCTTTGTCAGACTGTCCCAAACTGCGACACATAATTTCCAGTGCAATTAATCACTGTATTGCAAAATTTGGAAATGCTGACAAATGACTTAAAGGCGGAGTAATGGCGGATCAGATGAATTCTGCGGTGGTTGAGTGGATAACCAACAAGTGAGAAGTCTGGAGGATTGTCAAGAAGAAGTGAGATCACATGACCTCAGTCCAGTCTGAAACTGAGACAGAAGCAGAACCATGAAGTTACATATATTTACCTCGAGCAATACACAGCCAAACTCCTACCTGAACTTTTTTGTTTGAGTTGCATTGCATATTATGTAGGTGCCAATTTATGGCATAAACAAATTAATGGAAAAAAGTTTTCATATGTCAACAGATTAGCTTGTTTTGTAAAACTGCAACCTGAAAAATCGTCAGAAAGTCAGTGACAGCTGAACAACTGAGACAGAACAGCCTTGAACTTCATGAGTAAGAGATATTTGGGAGAATTTTGAAACATAAGTATGTTTCTGTATACTTTCAGTCTGACTCATTAAACAGCAATAAAATGAAGGATGACAGAACAACTCTAAAATAAATAAATAAATGTAAAGAACTCCCAAGATGAATATACTGAGTGCTGATCTCTTGCAACTTATCCAGTTCATACACACCGTCACAGGTGCAACAATCAAGAAAATTAGAATTAGGATGTCCTTACTTTGACTAAAGTATATTTACAGTCACGCATGAACACTTTTAAACCCTTTTCTTTTTCAAAGACATTAGTTTTATTAATGACCACCGCCCTCCATTTTGTTCAAGCACATAACAAAAGCTGGGTCGGATGGTATCAGCGGGGTTTAACAGGTTTAACGTTGTCCTCAGATGCAGTGTATGTTGTCGTTACCGCCTGCGCCAGGAATATAGTTTCTGTCTGAGCCTCTTGATCTCTGTTCAGTTCACAAGGGCTGGTATTACAGAGGCTGAGATGAGAGGGGGTGACCACCATGTTGGAGTCCTACCTCCCAGTCCGTGTGTCTGTGGTACAGAATGCCTGGGACTAAACCGCATTTAATTTTTATACGCTTGTGGCTAACAGGAGCCAGATGTAGCTGCCTACAGAGAGCTTACCATTGCAGCAGCCATTTATTTCTATTTCACTGTCTTTAATGAGATGTGTACATGCATGCTGACATACATGTTTGTCTGTGCAAACATATTCTGTTTATTCCATCCAATAGCAGAGCTAATATGATTGTGCTGGAGTGGCAGCAAACTCACAGAGCCTCTAGTTCTGGCAACAAGGCCGGAGTGTGTTGAGATGAATGATTACATCATGTAAATAATAAATGAAAAACAGTAGATCGGGGTGTTTGAGGACGCACCGTTCTCTGGATGCTGGTCCTGACTCACAAGAAGATTTCTGAACCCTAACTGAGAGGAGAAGCCAGAACTGAATGCACAAAGATACATACACACAGGAACAAGCAAATTACTGTCAACTTTTATGATCAGACATCCTGTTAACAATTTTGTTTTTTAACATTTCAGTAATCAGTAAACATCATCATTGCATCAATGGGCATTTATTGAAGTGCAAATAAAAACGACGTGGTTGGAATGTTCCCTTCATGCCCCTACTGAACAACATCTAAAAGAAAAATGGTTTGCTTGAACTTGACAGCAGTTGCTGGGCAGCTTTGTTACTGGTTTCAGTTTAGATCCTGTGAAACCAGGTAAGTGTTCCTTTACGAGCTGTAAAGCTTTTTAATCTAAATAAACTATTATTCCAACTAAAAACCTCATATTTGCTGGAAAATGCCACAGAGAGCTTTGATCCGAGTTCATGAAGGGTTTAATGGCTCTTGCATGTCACTTTAGTAGATGAAACCACTCATCACAAAAGTATATAAGTTAGGTAAACGTTGATTATTTTTACCATCTTCAGCCATTAAATGCACCGTACACATCAGAAAACTGTGAAGCACCATCATAAACAGTAAAAAACTGTTTTACAGCAGAATGATTGGCCCCATGTTGGTACTTTGAATATTTCTGATATTACAACTAGTGGCATATTTTCATGTGTTACTGGTACTGTAATCTAACTATCCAAATACTTCCAATGACAAACAGGGGGCTATGGTGTTACACAACAGTCTCGAGTCTCCTCTCTTTAGAACACATAGATGGATTAGTGTTGAAAAAGAGAGCGGAAAGAAAAAGAGCAGCAACTGAGAAAGAAGGGAGAGTGTTAATTGAAAGCGAATGTGTCTGTTCTGGCTGTTGGTCAGAGATGGGCTGGGGTCCCACTTGGCTTCCACTTCAAAGGCCACCTGCAGCCGGTTAAACCCTGCTCTCATCACTCAGGGCGTGGAGAGACCTCTCCCACAACTTAGAGCCCTCACCACACATCTTTTTGCCAAAGCCCCACAATGGCCGGCATTCAAGAATTCAGCCTAAAATACCAGGTAAGCCGTACAACTTTAACCACAGAAATGAACGTCAATCACACGGTGTGACAGCTCACAGAGCATCCACACAGCAGGGCACCTGCAACACTGACCTCAAGGCTCATGCCACCTCCATCATAGGTCCCATAGAGCTCACACAGGTAATCAGAGAGAGCAATTTAAAAAAAGTTTTACTACCTTTTTTTTGGGGGGAGGGGTTTGTTTAACGAATAATCTGTAGACCATGTATGTACAAAACTTTACAGAGGCTTACAGATGACATTTCATAAATGTGCTCTCACATCAGTTATCATATAACTAATTGAAAGTAAGGTATTTACAAGATTAAAAGCTCAGGGAATTTAGGACCTAATCTGGAGCTGGGCTACTTGAATGTACTATAAATAGTAATCAAAACACAAACATGAATACTCAAACCTAACAGTCTATTAATTATTAGTCATCTTAAAGCAAAGAGACATGCTGTAAACAACAGGAACCTTGAAAGATTATGGGAAATGTAACTCTGATATGTTTTTGGTCATGCTTTTGATCAAATGGAGAATATTTTGCTTTAACTTTCCAGCATCATTTAAGTGATATGCCAGCTGCAGCAGCATTATGATGCTATAGGTAAAACTATTATTTCATCTGGTATAAACTAAAAAATAATCACATTGATTTTTATGGCTTGATTTCCAATTTAAATTACAAATAAATTATTATTCAAAATGGGAGATATTGCAACAATGTCATGATGGAAATCTTTCTGATATGAGACATTGTTTTCATGACCTAAGTGATTCCATGCAGCCAGGGTGACAAATAATGACTCATTTTTGCTGATCATTTCCTTGTGCTCATGCAAAACTTTTTCCAAGTATTGATGATTTTTTTTAAATTGTTTAAATCTCTCTTGTCAAGCTCATCATCTATCCTGGTCTCCAACATAAAAGCCAGCTCTGACAAGGATTAAAAATACTTAACAAACCAAAAGAAAATTTAAAAGAATGCTCATAACAGTTTTCCCCGCAAATTCTGTATAATGAAGAAAACTGCAAGCTCACTTTGACCAGTCTTACAGTTTTTAGACCATTCTTACCAGTCTTAGAGAGAAAAGAAGATTTTGCTGCTTCAGGATTCACTAACTCGGCGTTCACTATGCTACCTCAGCTAGTTACCATGTGACCAATTGCCCATGACCTGGAGTGTACGTCACACAGACAGCTCCTGACTAAAACAGGAAACTACTCAGCACAAACTCAGTTCCACTTAGAAGCACCAGTGTCTGTACTGTACATCTGACCAGCATCCATCAAGGTAACTTAATCTATGCTCCTCTAAAAACATTTGATTCAGTTCATATTCACTAAAACATTATAAAAGAGAATCCAAGCTGGCTGATTAAAGCTGATCAGTGTCTGTTATGCTGAATATACGGGTCTGATTATTTCTGTCTGTGCTCATCATTGTCCCCGTCTATGTTTACCAGTGAGACGTCCGTTTTCTAAACAGGGCTCTGAGAAGTGTTAAGCGTCAAAGAGGCCACGCTGCCCTGGATATCCCTTTGATGTCATCTGTATCACCTGCTCCACTCTCACAGTCTCACTATGTGTGTGTGTGTGTTTGTGTATATTTGTGTATCTGCGTGCAGTCATGTGTGTGCATGCTTCAGACCCGTGCAGCATGACGGCATCTTCCAGCGACGCTGTAACATTGTATTATAGAGTTATCACGGTCACATCCTCGGACACTTTTAGTTCATGAGTATTATAAAATCCATTAACGACAAGCTATCCTGGGGATAAAGAGAAAGGCTCTAAAGTATGCAGAGCTTATCCCTGTAGAGGCCAGCCATGATGTAACATGAGGGTTTGCAATGTAGAATGTGTGTGTAAGAGAGGCAGAAAGAATTTTTTTTTATTATTTTTTTTTTGCATCTGTGCAAGTGCAAACTTTCTGTCAGTGCACATGCATTCTGCTGCACCCTTAGCACTTGGTGGAAAGTGGTTGACAACAGGCACTGACACCTTCTCCGAACGCCTGCCAGACGTTACAGAAGCTTCAGGAGTTCCAGTGCGGCTGTGTTTGTTCACGGCAGTTCGTCTCTGTCGGCAGATCTAAATTTACAAGACAACATATTATCACAGTTCTGCCTCTCCGGCACAGACAGTGCAGCCTATCTGTCCTGGAGGACTATATATTTTTAGGCTCTGTGTTGTATTCTGACCTTTCATTACCTTTACACATAATACTAAAGGATTTTTAGATTATCATGATCCAATCCAGCCTATCACCTGGTTGTTTTATCCTTAAGGCTGTTAAGTATGTAGAAATCCTGGCTGCATTAAATCAATTCAAACATAATGGATACAGTCTAAAGAAAAAAAAAGGGACTGTTTGATCAAAACTTAAAATGACTGGTGTTTACTCTGTATTCTTATCACAAGTGACCTCTTGTGGCCATGTGAGTAATGATGTTTCTTCAGTCAAAGGAAGCTGTTAAGTTTATAGAGAGGAGGTTGGGGTGGATGCCCTGGTATAGAAAGTTCATGCAGTTCACCCTGTCTCCTGGCAAATGTCAATTCTTTCTCCTCACCATGGTCAGACTATGATCTTCCACAGTTTCTGCTTTAGCTCAGATATGAACAAGCCAAATAAATGGCTATTGAGAAATGTTTGTAATTTAATTGTGCTTGGAGTAAGAAAGAAAATGAGGTGACACTTAATGCACGATACAGGGAGGAAGTCAAGATGAATGAATGGACAGACAGAACCCGAAGCATTAACATGGCTGACTCCTGTTGTTCGTTATTTCAAGTTCACCGTCAGAAATGACCAAGTTCACCCTTTCAGGATACGGTTGGGCTATGTGAGGATTTTATAATGTAGATGATCTTGATTAGATGATCTGGCATTTATCAAAAGTTCGAGTCTGTTCCATGTTTTAGAGGTGCAGTGTACAGTAGTGATGGACAAAAACAAATTTACTACAATGGTTATTGTATTTGACCAGCTGTAAGAGCAAATTACACACAAGCCACAAGTTGAATAAAATCAAGTTTTAAAAACTGAAACGAAACACTGAAACATCTGAGGCATGCATCACACCTTTCAGTCTGGCCTGACGTATCTGAGGCTGACTACAGGGACAAGCTTGCAACTTCTATACTTCCTTTTTCTACAATATAATCGCAACAAAATTCCCATTATTACAGCCGAGCTGCAACTTATGTACTAAAATGACTTTACTGCTGTACTGACCCCTGCTATATTGTAAGCCTGGCTGGAACAACAGGAAAATTTACCACCCGCTCTCACCCAAAGATGCTAAATCTGTATTACTACAGTGACATCACAGACAGCTCCTCATCACCACTGAGATTATCATTTAAAGTCAAAATCTTTGCTAACTTTTTACAACCCAAGCCAATGGCTTTTCTTAAACCTAGCAAACCTTACCAGTAAACAACCTTATTTGGATTCATTGGTGGGACTTTAATGGTTTAGAAGGCACAAACAAATGATGTTGTGTTTTGGATAGAGGAGCTGTCCAAACGGCATAAACAAAGCAGAGTTGCTCAATTTGGAGAGTAAAGTTATTTTGGTTTTGATTCTAATAAGAAGTACTGAAGAATTTTCTAGACAATGTTGACGGCCCCCCATCTTCCCCGGAGCATTTTCAGCGCACCTCATTTTTGTTTTTGTCCCTCTCTGTTCTCTCATGTCTCATCAGTGTGGGAACTTAGCCAGGCCTGACAGCGGCCTGTCCTCCCTGCTCCAGCCTGCCAGGGGGGATGAGAATACACACTGAGTCATCCCTGGCTTGCCTGGCTAGTGGCATCCCACAGTATAATCCCCACAGGGACACATTACTGGGCCATTAGTCCATCTCTTCCACCTCGAGCGCATGCCTCTGGCTCAGCCTCGGCACATTCCCCTTTCTAACTGCAACTTTCCCGTCAGAAATAATCCAGAGTAATTATAATGTATCAACACAAAAAATCAATCGGATTAGTCCAAAACCCGCAGCCGTTGTAAATCTCACCTTTATCCCTCATTCGCTTCCGTCCAGTATTCAAACAGACAGCAAACCCCCCCTCCCCATCAGTACTTTTCCTCTGAGGAGATGGTTGCCAGATTGGACCCCGCACATCAGGAGGACAAACTTTTCCTCCATCTGACAAGGAGGCACTTGACTCTGTTATTGTTTATGAAGAGAAAGCTGGGGTCAGGTTCACAGGCTGGGAGAGAGACAGAGAGAAAGAGCCTGTTCCAGCTCCAGCCCCAGGAGAGAGAGCATAACTCAGACGTGTTTGTGCTTCCCTAATTCCTTTTGATTTAGCAGAAAATTGCGAGCTAAGCTGCAGCGCAGAAATATTTAGCAGGGCTGAGCTTCCCTGCCTCACCTTGCGGCTCCTCATAAACTTGTACCCACGCTGTAGCTACTGTATTTTCGCATGAGCTTGTATGTGAAAAAAGATGAAAATGCGTCTCAGTCTGACAGCAGCAGTCTGTCCGTGGAGCTCTAAGCAGAAACACAAAAGTCTCTAAAAGGAGCTTGGCTTTAACACTAGCTTTGCCATAAACACTGGGACTGTTTTCCCAAGCTTTTGATGAAATACCACTTTGCAACAGCTTTTGCTAATTCTAATAGTTTCAATTCCGACAGGGATTTTCCTGGTTTGTTTACTTGTTCCTAAGCATTAATGGGGTCAGGTGAATCAACTGTGGCATTCTCCATCTGATGACACAAGCCGGCAAAAGTTCAACTTTTTGCTGGTAAAAATTCATCGTCAGCTAACAGAGAGGTTGTGTTTTGAGTTTACTAAAAGGTTTTGGATACTTAAGAGCACTTTCTCTTTCAAAGATGAAAAGCATCACAGATTTGATGATGGATCGTAGTACCCGGCCAAGCCTGAAGACAACAAATATGGGAATAAAGGCAAGGATAGCTGCAATTTTGCCTGCGTGTGTGTTTGTGCATATGTGTGCTTTAATCCAGTGCTGTCTCAGCATTCTCTCTTTTACACATGTGTTTCATATTTAGGCCATAGTGCTGTTCCACTGGACGATTTGGCTGTGTTCTCCCAGTCCCACATTCCCTGCTTTATTCTCTTTTGCCTCACTGTGCCTTATGTGGAGCATGTTTTCATACATAAGGGTTATTTAAATAAGCATTTGGTAACAATAATGTCCCCTCTTTATCAGGGAGAGTAAACATTTTTTTAAATGTTAATAAGATGCATCTTTTGATGTGGAGGTTATGCTGAGCATTGAGGGCACGAGAGGGTATTTTTATGAATAATCTCCGACATTAGAAGATTTTGTTGGATAAAAGAATTTATGAAACATTTTATATATGACTATAATGATGATGATAATAATGAGAAGCAGTAAAAACGTGAAATTTAAATGGAAAAATATGGTTTTAATGGATGGTGAAAAAAAAACACCATTATAAGTTGTGATCGTTTTTGTCTACAGATGGATTCTGCACAATGAAGCTATTTACTCTTCAGCAGCATCATCACTTCTCACACACCGCGCGCACCTTCCTCCATCCGATCATCCCTTTATAATATCTCCCTCCTCGTCAAACTCTATAACCCCTACTCCTGCCCAATGAGCGCCTGGTGCTGTCAGCGGCGAGCCCTCCCTCGTCTCTTTCTCTCTCCCCCTCTCTCTCTCAGCTCGGGCTCTGTCCACCGTGCACTAATAAAGGAGAGGTCCGGCGTGAGCATCCAACCCAGCAAAGAGTCCCGCCGCAGACTGAACAGCAATAGCTCGATCTGTACAATCTTTTGTCTCCAGCACTGACTCGGACCCTATCTGTGCCGCTAAGAAAATAAAAGAGAACCAAAATAAAGAAATAAAAGGATAAGTGTGTCTGGATCTGAGAGTAGAGGCAAAGCAACACTTGTTGCTCGCCTCATCAGGTAAGCCTTCCGTTGGCAGCCAGAAGTTCTCAGTGGAGAGTCTGGTGCGCACATGGCACCGAAAACGCGCTCCTCGCTACGCTGACAGCCGTTCGACATGGAATCACACACTGGATAGCCTAATGAGGCCTACCTGCATAGGTGCATAGCTTCTAAAGTCTCTGTATTGAAGCTAGGATTTTTTTCTTTTTTAACTTATCCTCTTGGGTTGGGGGGAGTGAAGAGCCATGCTGGGGTTAAACAGGATTCTCAGCCACCGGTCACCCCGTATTCAGAGCTGTGCTTCGCCGGGATCAAAACTCTCATCTCGGCCTTCTTCAAGTCAGAACCCCGGTGCCAGTTCGAGGATTTATTGTGCGTGTCTGTTGCTGCTGCTGCTCGTGACGCCCCGGGTGGACTCTTCATGGTGGTGAGTGGGCATCCGTCACACATGCAGGCGCATACCTAATTGCAACCACAATTTTCTGGAGCTTTTAATTTTAATCGTAAACAGTAGTGAGGCAATCTATAAGTATGAAATGTATTACTGTTCTATTTTTAAAAAATAATTTTTATGTTTAATTAAAATAATAGTTTGAATCTGACTGAGAAAGGGAGGCTAGAAAGAGTAAAGAATTTATCATCTCAAGTAGACTGCTTTGGATTTTTCCTCTGAAACTTCATGGATCGAAATAGTCGGCAAATTAAAGATATACTTATAAATTTTAATAACACTTTTTCAAAAGCAGCATCAAATCCCATTCCAGCTCATTCGGATCGCTGATTTTCCAGCAGCACACAGACAAGGCCACTGTGAGCGCTGAACTTAATTTATGGCTGACATCGCTTTTCTCACCAGTGCTGTAGCTGCATAGTTAATAGCAATATTTTTGACGTAATTATTTCATTTCTTATTTGCACCATTTTCGTGCAAATATATAGAGGGTTGGTTAAAGCGTAATTGCATTAACAGGAAATATCTTCTTTCCAAACGAGTCTTTTTAAAGGGAAAGAGCCAAGAAAAACGACGGAGAGCAGAGAATTGCCTAAATTATGAGTTTGTGAATGAGATTCGAGCGTCTTTTACGATTTTGCGTCAAAAAGGGATTTTCCTCGCGTCACTTTGTTGGCCTGCCATGTTGAGCAATAACAACAAAGTAATAAATTTCATTTACGTCGGCGCTGTTGGCCGGGCGCGCGTGTATGCCTCAGCTGGAACCTGCATTGGACAAAGCAGAGCAGTCATTAATTCACCAGGTACCACCACACCTCTCTGTCTGTCTGTATCTCTCTCTCCCTTTATGCACACACATAGTGCTGAGTTTACTATAAAACACTCAAACCAGTGATCCAGAGCAAAGGTAAAGGGTTAGATACAATATCTCCATGCCTGTGCAGTAACAAGTGAAAGTGTCTGTTCTGAGTGGGTTTTGAGAGTGATGGAAACGCACCATAATTCATGTAGATTAAAGCAGTTATAGGGAGCAGTAAGGACAGTTTGACATCTCTGATGAGGATTTAGTGAAAAAAGGATGAAACTGTCTAAAAATAGTGGGATACTTACCACAGGAGAAACGCAAAAAATGTTATAGCATAGTTATAATTAATCAAGTTATAATTAATATTTCTTAATGACGATAAATATTATGAATGAAACAACACATAGCTAATTTAAAGTTATTTGCCCTTGACAAAAGTTTTGCCGTTCGGACTTGTCCTGCAGGTATATGTTTGAGCTCATTTGTAGGAAGTTTGAGAGTATATGCAAGATGAGTATTGAAACTGATCCTGTCAGAGAAACTAAGGCGGATATTTGTAAAACCTTAAAATTGCATGTTCTGGATTAATAATCTTGCGTCAGTATCAGGCTGCATTGTCCCCATTTGTCTGATTTGTCTTTCTCCTGCAATCCAGTGCTCACCGGGCTTTACAGCGTGTTGTTTGAGACCTGCGGATCATGATTTGCCATACAAAAATCCACAAGTCCTCCTTATTCTCAGAGAGTCAAAGAGAAAATTAAGTGTGAATTGCTGCTCTGGCACTTTCCTTTGATGAGCAGTCTGCTCTTTTTCCTTCTCTCTAATCCCGCTCTGGGGAGTATTGAGTCTCCGGTCTCCATCCTCTAACCCATCCTCATAAAACACGACCACACAGCTACAAGCTCCCTGGCCACCCTTCACTGACCCGCCAAAAGCCCTGGAAGCCACCAGGTTGCCAAGGGGTCAGATGTACAGGCTAACAGAGGCACGCCATGATAAAAGAAAAACAAGTTCATTTCGTGCAAAATCAACAAAGCATTTATCTTGGTGTTACTGGAAAAGTCTGTTTTATTAGGATGTGGGGAAAGATTTGAAGAAGCTTTGAGAAAGATGAGAGCGATCAGACAAAAGAAGAGAAGAGTAAAGTGAGTAAATGGGGTTTGAGTTTGACACGGTTATTTGAGGCTCCAAGACTTTGCGCTCTGATTTGTGATGACATGTCAACTATCCCACTGGGAAACATTTAAACACACATACACACACAGGTCTTGTGGGGAGAGGTTAAGTGCTTATTTATTTGAAGAGCGGAGTAAATGGTTTCCACTCCCCTCCTACTCGCAAACCTTAAACTGTTAAGTGTAGTGAACTCTGACTCACAAAGGACTTTTACTATAGCTGTACTTCATGCCACTCACCTCTGTGTGTCCATCCGAGAACACACATTTAAGGGCGCCAATGTCTCCGAATTAATTGCAAACTTATTTTGGTCGGCAAAAAAAAAAAAAAAGTTCATTAAGTTTACCAACTCCAACTGTCTTTGTATCTGACCCTCTCAGGTATATTAGTGCATTAGGGGCCCGTGTGATCTGTGACAACATCCCTGGCCTGGTGAACAAACAACGGCAACTATGCCAACGTCATCCTGACATCATGCAGGCCATCGGCGAGGGCACCAAGGAGTGGATCAGAGAGTGCCAGCACCAGTTCAGACACCATCGATGGAACTGCAGCACACTGGACCGCGATCACACCGTCTTTGGACGCGTCCTGCTCCGGAGTAAGTCTGTGTGTGAGGGCACATGTTTGTCCGTCTGATAACTGTCCGTGAGGCCAAATGGCACAGGAAGCCATCCTGTTCACTTTTACTGGCTTATCTTTCTCTTCTTTTCATGTTTTTTTTCCCTCCATCTTACGCAGTCCTTCCTTCCATCTTCCCTCCCCAAACTCTACGTACGCCGGTGCTCCTTGTTTATAGTCACTAATGGACTGTTGTAATACCTTACGCCTGGTAAATAAACACACAGGCTACAAGACGTGGACTTGTTGTCATTTTGTTTTTCCATTCCTGAGAAGCTACTCTGCTTTGTAACACAGTTGAGCATAAACACACACACCCACATACGAACAGGCATACATGCATATTCCTGGATTCTTGCTCTTCTTTGAATATACCTGACAGGCTCATTGGTTTTTACAGTTTATTGCACATTTACAGTGAATGGTATTGTATCTGTTATGTTTTCTTTTTGCAATGATACAGCAGTAACCATCTATGCTCAGCACTGATAGAGCATTGCACCTGAAAGTTACTGAGGAAAAAGAGTCACTGTGATGCAAAGTGTTTAACGGTGTGGACTCAGATAACGGCTTTTCTTTCGCTGCGATTGTGCATGGCAGAGTTTCTGGCGTCACTGACTTTCCACGGCCTGTTATTTTGCCTCATTGAGCCATCTCAAGCATGTGTGGGGGCCGGCGATGCATGGAGAAAAGTAGCAGATATGGAGATACTGGCTCTGCGTTTATGTGTGTGTGTGTGTGCGTCTTGGGGGGAGAGGAATAAACAGTAATGTAGATGTAAATATTTAGAGAAATATTCTCACTGTCAGACAAACAGCGCAGGTTTGAAAGATGACCAGCGATGCCCTCCTCAGCTGTCTCCCACACACACACACACACACACACACACGCACACACACGCACACTGTCCCCCATCTCTTTATATCAGAGATTAAATGGGACGACTGTGGTGAATTCAGAAGAAGCAGGTTTGATCGCTCAAGGTTTTCGGTCCCAAGCTTGATCAGCTTTGCAGAGAAATGTGTATTCAGATATGAAAGTGTCTCTGATTTGGTTTATAAGTAATACATAAAAATACTCTTTGGTATTTTTTAAAGGGCTGTTACTCAGTTTTTTCAACGTTTTTATTTCTTGACAATCAGAAGAAGTCATTGCATCACTTTTACGCTGGATACAAAACAATCTTAAGGATGAAGATAGATGAGAGAAAGGAGAGAAAATAAGCAGGAGCTTATCTTCTTGGGTACTAAATGTGCTGAAAAATATGTCTGCATGGGAGGAAGTGACTCGTATGCTTTGAAGATTTAATATCTATTGCATTATTCACTTAATCATTACCTAATATCATGTATCAGTTCTTCTTGAGTGCAAGTTCATTATATGATTTATTGGTGGCACAAGTCAATTAGCAGCACGCTGATGAAATGAGAAAGTTTCATGTGTATTCGGGAATACTCAAAGTCAATTTATTACAAACATATCCCACATGTTTTTTGGATGATTGTCATGTTTTAAAGGATTCAGGGCCCAGCTATTACCTAAATCATAAGGGGCCCTGAGTATCTTTATCAAATCTCATGGCTGATAGCTGCTCAAATTTCAAATATCTTGCTTTTGGCTGACGGACACGTTGAATGATCATGTGACTGAACCCACAGAAAGCGGGGGAGTTGGTTTGTACTTTAACAAGGTGAAGCCTTTTCTTGGAGTAAAGACACAGATGAAAAACATGCAGGTAAAATATGTTTATGTTTCCCAAACTATGGGTGGAGAGGTTCTTATGTCTTGTGCTGCCATGTTGTGTTTTGCATGATTTACATCCAGAGCCACTACACAAACTGTGACCAAAATACTACATCTGATTCTCCAAGTCTTCGTCCTCACAGTCATATTCTAAAGAGACCGGGAAAAGACAGATGCGCGCAGTGGTAGATAATGTTCCTATGACATCGCCCTGGTGCTGATAAATGGGGTATCACTGTGTCTGTATTTAAACAATTTATGTGAGTAGAGGAGAGGCCCACAGCCGGGATTATTTCTACCATAATATTTAAACAGAGCTGCTCTATCCTCTGCATCAGACCTGATACGCTCTGTCAGCTGCACCTTTGTGCCTGTACGACTCACACCCAGGCTTTGTCATGGCACTGTGTGTGTCTTTGCATAACATTTGGGCTGCAGAGCTCTATGTCTTTGGCTCTCAGAGAATCTACAGTGTGGCATGATGTGAGTAAGGGCAATGTCTCTGTCACAGCATAACCTCTGTTTCTATTTTTACCCCCGTGTTCACCGTGTCTCCATCTCAGGCAGTCGGGAAGCAGCTTTCGTCTATGCCATCTCCTCAGCGGGAGTTGTGTACGCGCTAACTCGTGCCTGCAGCCAGGGAGAGCTGAAGATGTGCAACTGCGACCCTCACAAGCGTGGACGAGCTACAGATGAAAGAGGCGAGTTCGACTGGGGCGGCTGCAGCGACAACATCAACTACGGGATAAAATTTGCCAAAGCCTTCATAGATGCCAAAGAGAGAACTGTCCGAGATGCCCGAGCGCTCATGAACCTGCACAACAACCGCTGCGGGAGAACAGTAAGTGTGTGATTTCTGAACATTACTGTGTGGAAATTTACAACAAAAATAATTGATTCAAGCAAATGATTTTATTGTGTAAATCAATGAACTCAGGAATATTATCTGTGAATGTGGCTCATTGCTGCATCCACTGATGGATGTTAAAACCCCTAAACAAGAAATAAAACACATAAACAAAATCCAAAATTCTGCCATTGTCCATGGATCCAAATTCTCTGATGCTGTTATGTTTTGATGCCGTATAAATCGATGAACACATCATTTATAATGAACTAGGCAGATTTGGAAGTGACCTATTCTGCTTTGGAGTTTTTCAGATCGCCTTCCATCATTCTGCAACCCAGCATTTGTGCAACACGTCACACCAAAACTAATATTTACAGAAGTAACACTAATCATTCACTTTTGTTCCATTCAGGCTGTGAAACGCTTCATGAAGCTGGAGTGTAAATGCCACGGCGTGAGCGGCTCCTGCACGCTGCGGACCTGCTGGATGGCCATGTCAGACTTCAGAAAGACCGGCGACTTCCTGAGGAAGAAATACAACGGGGCCGTCGAAGTGACGATGAATCAGGACGGGACGGGTTTCGCCGTAGCCAACAAAGCTTTCAGGAAAGCCACCAAAAACGACCTGGTCTACTTTGAGAATTCTCCGGATTACTGCCTGCAAGACAAAACAGCTGGTAAGACGGCAGAGGGAGGGAAGACGGAGGCCGGCTGAAAGACAAGAGGAGCAGTTTTGCGTGAATGTTGATGGATTGCCCCGACTGTGTTATGTTTTAGAGCTGCATGTTATGTGTATGCTCATGCATGACCAGTGCGTTTTGTGTGTGTGAATGTTTGCAAATGTGTGTGTGTGTGTGTGTGTGTAATGGTAGTCAGATAACACAGCAGGCCTCCCTTGTGATGTCGGTGGAAGCTAATATCCTTGTACCCCGAGGACACAGTCGTTCTGTGACCACCTGACCTCTGTCAGTCTCTGTCAACACAAAAATACACACCACACACAACCCTGTGGTCAGGAGATGTCTTGATCAACCTTCACATGACGAATCTAAGCGTATTTGACTGTTTCCGGTTGGCCGTTTGATGGATGAAACTGATTTAGGATGTCTGACATCAGCGCCTCCATCATTCAGAAGCTCTTTCCCATTCGTCCTCATGCTCACACACTTTAACCACCTCTTCCTTCATGCTCTCATCCACCAGCCCCCCCACCACCACCCACCCCTCTTTCTCACCTTCTCAGTGGAATCCACAGCCTAGGG
Organism: Craterocephalus eyresii; assembly: GCA_037177035.1. NCBI lineage: Eukaryota > Metazoa > Chordata > Actinopteri > Atheriniformes > Atherinidae > Craterocephalus > Craterocephalus eyresii. Next base: position 11,765,000 of record JBBBVT010000014.1, read on the forward strand.
ACACAAGCAGCTCATTTTAAAAAAAGTCACTTCTCTCTGTCTGTCACAGTCTTTTCCCTCTCTGTCTGTCTGAACTAAGCGTAGCTGGAGGGCAGAGTGGGCCTCAGAGTGTGAGAGCCTGTCTGTCTGTCACGCTCCACTGTCCATTTAACCCTCACACACACAGACACACACAGAGGTGCTTCAAAGGGAGCAGTGGCTTGGGAAAGGCAGTGTAACTATAGGACACTCTACCAACACTGCATAGTTGTGTGTGTGGGTCTGTTGTTCTACGGGCAGCTTGTTGTGATAGGTAGCAGTTCAAACATAGAGCTTCTCACACCAAACATGAGCTCTAATCTCTGTGGGGATGACATTCGTATTAGACGCACACAATATGCAACGGTATTAGGTAATAGCCAGAATGCAAAACACCACAAGACACTCGACAGTGGTGATTAGCATGTCACACTTATCTAACATCCAACCGCACAGGCGGGAACTAAATCAAAGAAGAACATCAAAAGTTCTGCCCAAAGCAGAAGTGATGATCCAGAGCAGGCTTGCATTTGCATTTAGAGCATCGTCATGTTCACGCAATATCTCAGTGGTGGTAAAAAACTAAGTGTGCAACATTGCTTTTCTGCTGTGTTTCTGTTTTTAATCAACATTGTTTCCCACCAAATCAAAGATGTCTTGAGCTGACGCCACATTCACATCTTGTCTGAATCGCTGAGCCATAAAAACCATGTAAATCTGCTTATGTGTTGTAATTCTGAGAGTTAACTGCAATTTTTTTTTAATCTCCTGCCTGGATAAAAGGATCTACAGTAGTGTCAACCTGGCAGCAGCTGAAACAATCATTCCAGCTGTTCAAACAAGTTTGAAAAAAATCCATTTTGTGGTGGTTTGCATCTGGTTTTAGGTAGTAAAATATTCATATATTTTCAATGACTTGGCCGTAAAACTAGGCTGATGTCTAACATTTTCCAAGTCAAAACAAGACAAAACTGCATCATTAGACCATAAACATTACTATCTTCTTAGACAAAGTCATTGAGGCTGGGGCAATGTTAATTGACATGGAAGGGCCAACTATGAATATGTTTTATTTTAGTTAATAAATATAAAAGATCTAGGTCAGAAATATTTTACATTTCAGAAAGAGTTTCAGATCAAAATGAGTGTCAAATTCTGCTGGAACTTCAGTTGAGTTTTCATGGACTGATCATTGATTTCTAAGTGAAACACTCAAGTGAAAAACTATAAATCTGTCCAACTTTTGTTTTTAGAAAATAATCCATTAGCCAGCTTTGAATTTAAACTGCTAGCGATTACTTGCTAACTTTTTGATTTACATTGTGCAGGTTCCCTGGGTACAGCTGGAAGGGTCTGTAACAAGACGTCCCGTGGCACGGACGGCTGCGAGGTCATGTGCTGTGGGCGCGGCTATGACACCACCAGAGTCAAGCAAATCACCAAGTGTGAATGCAAGTTCAAATGGTGCTGTGCAGTGGAGTGTAAGGACTGCGAAGAAGCTGTGGACATACACACATGCAAGGCCCCCAAACGAGCAGAGTGGTTGGATCAGACCTGAGGGCACACCCCCCTCTGCCCACTTTAATGCAGCCCCACCCCTTCCCCCTTTGCAGGACAACCTGTGGAACACAGCATTCTGGGAAACTCTGTCCAAAAGTGCTCTGCGTCTCCGCCCTCCCCTTCCCCAACCTTGTCTCAACGTTGCATGGCTTTTCTACATGTTTGAAAGCACTAAAATCCAGTACCCATCAATATGAGTTCATACCCATCAGCCCCTGTGTTTGAACGGCCCTGTGACCTAACTCCTGGGAGAAGATGAACAGTGATACCATCTTGGCTTTTCTTACAGATTTAGTCCAGATGGCCCGTTTCCTTGTGCGTGCTTCTGGGTTTAAAGTGGTTTGCTACTTTCCTGATGCTTTAAAGACAAAGTTTTACGTGAACTGAGCCTTCAAACATATCCAGTATTACTACAACAACACCATATACTCATATAATTTTACTCCAGTTTTTGAGGGAAATACACTTTTATATACCAAAACAAAATAGAAAGAACAAAAAACTCAACTAAATATGTAAAATTTGAAAAAAGGAAAACATACTTGCTTGGACTTGAAAATTAGCTTGATAAGTGCAATTTGAGAAGAGGACATCAAGAATAAATGTGGCTTTGCGTGGCCAAACAGGAGTCCCGGCAGGGGACTGTCAGAGAGCAAGGACATGGACCAGATGAACAAATGGACAGATGCATCTTAGGAACTTTGAATGAAACTCTACTAAAAAAGAGGAAAGAAAAGAGAAAAAAACTGTTTAAAAGTGATTTAAAGTGATTTATTTAATTTCTAAAGTGTTGTTTCATGTCTCATCTGTGGATGAGACTGCACTACATAGGCTGACACTGGGAGAGTGAAGAGCACTCCCGTTACTGTGATGTTACGGTGTGGTCTAGTTCGCAGCGTGTACGACAACAACCTGCTGCTGAAAAGAAGACAGAGAAAACTAAGGCCTCTGTGGTCACACATTTACAGATTTCACTTCTCTGCTCTCCAGCTTGTATAACATTGTGTATATTGCCTTATCTAAACAGATGTTCTTATGAAATATATGGTGTATTAGTAAGACATTGGGATCTTTGTGTTTTGTTTTAGCAATGCTCATCTGTTGAGACAAATCATGAAGGATGAATGAGTAACTGAACAGGATAGTTAGTAAGTTTTCTTCCATAGCATTAAGTGTTACTGTTGTTACACACAGTCCCTGTTCCTCATAAATGGGAGCATTATTAATACAATATATGACAGTAACAAAGGCTGATTCTGTGTGGATTGGGGTGAGGAGTGTTATATCAGTCAAGGGGAGGGAAATGTTTGATTAAAGGCCCAGCCTAAAACTCCAACCCCTGCTGGTCCTATCCCACCCCTCACTATGAGGAATTCCAGGTGGGTCCCAGGCTAATGACTAGATGACTGTAATTACCCTGGGCTGTTGATAGCTGGTGATTGGACATGGTCGTGCCACAGAGGATCTAGTGTGGGCTCCTGCTGGGACCGCATTTAATCAAAGGCTTCTTGGCCAGCTTATCAAAGGGAATACTTTCCAGCAATCTTCTCGGTCTCAGCCCCCTCTGCTCTCCACACCCCAGTTCAGTCCCAGCCACATTAGAGTCCACAGACTCCTTGAAAATATGGATTCTAGGATATCACCCACGGGTTCAAAGAAAAGTCCGAGTAGTATTTGGAAAATATGTTTTTAGGAGGCCAGAGACTCTCTGAACTAAGAAAACTGATTACAATTGATCACAAGATTCTCACACTGCGTAATGCATTCTGTCTTGATCAATACGCCCTGATGATAAGATAGCATCTTTTGTAGCAGGCCTGAGAAAAGAAGCCATGTAATTCAGACATAGCAGATGAGATAAAAGTGTAAAATTACACTTTTAAGATTCTGAAATCATCACAAGATATTTCTTGCAACAAATCTCTGTAATTGAATACATTTTTAATAGATGTAGGATTCACATGTCAATTACTAACCTCATCTACCCCAAAACAGAGCCCCAAACAACCTGCAAGGGCTCTTTTAATATCCATGAGAGGCCAATATCATTAGATAAGATAAGCTTTATTGTACCACGGGGTAATATTATTGAGGCTTTCCAGTCACTGAGTCTATTCTAGTGCCTGTGGCCAATGTCCTGTGGCAGTCTATCTGTGTCCTGGATGCCAGGCTGAGAGCATTCCTGCACAGTATTGCAGACAAACCATTAGTCTTTGCAGCTGGTAGGCAGTGTAAAGACAAGAGGGAGGAGCAGGAGATGACAGAAGGCATACAAATAGCATCAAGCAGCTCAAGATGTTCGAAGGATAATTCTAGTTTTGTTTATTTATTGTTATTTATTGAAATGTTTAATTTGTTAAAAAATATCAGGAAAAGAAACTCCACAAGTTTAGTCAAAATAGGTAAAAGTAGACAAAGATCATATCTCAATCCGTCTAAAAGAAATCATAATTTAGTCTCTCTGATTCTATTTTTGATTATTACATGATTGTTACATAAGTCAGATCTGTGCATTGGAATCTCTGAATGTTTTTAAACTAATCAGGTTAAAGAAGTAAGAAGAATTGCAAAAGCTAGAAAATAAAATGGAAACGGAAATAAATCAGTTATCCTGTCCGACAGTCAAACTTGAACATTCACTCCTCTGAGAGCATCTTTGAGGTAAAATCACAGAGCTGAAGTAGTTAAAATCTAATTTGGATTTATTTTTTTTAACATGTAAAATTTGTATCGTTGGTGCAGAGACATGTAACGTTCTCCCTCCTTCAGTCACTCCACAGTTCCCTGATGTCTTCGAAGTGACATACCCAAAGATTTATTAACCTTATGTAAGGGTTGCAATGCATGTCAGTCTGAGCTCTGGTTGTCAAATGACGGCAACTCTGAGAATAGAGAATGATCTTCACTCCAGTTACGTAAACATCCACGCATCCAAGTGCACAAATACTAGAGATGCAAGACAGGACTGGCCCCACCGAATAAACTGAGAGAGCTAAATGTAACATCATAAAGTCTGGCCTTGACTGATGCACGCAAAAACCAAGGGAAGTGAGACAGCGAGACGGAACACAAAGAGTCAAACTGCTGGATGTAGGGGAGAAAGAAATGTATAGGGTTACTTCGAGACCCAGCAGGCATGTTTATCAGCAGATCTTAATCTAAGCTGAACTGCGTTCCCCACAATTCATCATCATTACCAGCCCCATCTGGCACATCCCTCTGACCGCCTCCCTCCACCTCTCGCCTCCTTCCTGCGTCTGTCGGTGGGAATCTAGCTGGGCAGCCACCGTGGGGTGGTCCGAGTGTCAGCCATGCGATCTGTTTTGCACACACAGTCACATGTACACACCTGCAGGCTAGGGCAGCACCTACTCAGTATCCCTAAAACTCACCCATCACCTGTCTGGTAAAACGCTCGGTTTGTTAGCAGTCATTCTGCTCTGTCACTCACTGCTCATGACCAGGAGGTGTGCACTGGGATGAATTTGGCCCCCAGGCCAACAACCTAGGTCTTTTTTGTTAAATTGTGGTTGGAAGGGGAAGTCTGGTGAGGTCAGGGGTCATAAAGTTTAGCTGTAACAACAGAGAGCCTTCAGCACTATGAATGGTCATCACTGATCTGGTGCCTGTTGTCACCTCCTAAACACTGACAGCTTGCTCTCTGGCTTGCTAGCAATGAGGTAGACCTATCCAGAAGGGCACCTGCCTTATTGCATTCAAATCTGGCCTACAGTGTCAACTCCTCCATTCATCCTTCTCCCTTTAGCTGTGCTTCTCTCTGTTGCAGAGGGTGTCCGACATTAGGCATTGGGTGGTGCAGCTTTGTTGGAAACAGGTTCGAGCTGGGAGGCTGTGGGAGCAGTGGGAGGTGCAGATTTGTTAGGGAGCTCAAACTAATATTTACGTGACCTGCCAAGACCTGTGGGGTGTAGAGAAAGAAAGAGAGGAAAAGTATGAATTGCATTGCCCGCTTTGAGGGGGGAAATTATGACATACAACATTTATCTGCTGAGAAAATGTCCACCCCCTCAACACACCACCTCCAAGCTCCTTCCTTCAGTCCCTCCACCCTTACTGGCTGGCCCCTTTGCTCTGTCATTTCCTAAAATGGTTTACAGCAGTGCATGACAGCCATTACAGCGCAGCAGTGCCCCTTTACCACAACAGCAACAACAGCGGCTCTCGTTTTGCAAAATGTAACAGGGCAACTGAAAACAGTAAAAATGGATTTTCCCCCAGCTCCATTAGTGCAGCAGTACGGGCTCTTTGTCCAACTCCACTACTACTACACTTAATACAGCTCCTTTGTTTCCAGTCTTGCATTAGGGTTAATCCAGGTGTGCCTGAGCTCAGTCACTACGACCACAATGGCCGGACACACCTGGATTAATCAGTTTGTCCAGTAATAAAAGCAAAGGAGCTTCATAGAGGAGTTGTGCAAACATGCTATCGCATATTTCTTCTGTGATCTGACCATGGAGCAGCGTTTCATCCATAACTCGTCTGATAAAGTTCAGCACTCATTTGGAAATCTAGCATTAACAGTAAGAGTGAAAGAGTCAGAGCTTAGCCAGTCTAAAAACAGGCTGGCAGTCGGGAAATTGTTATTTTCAGAGCAGCAGCCTCTTTCTTAATTGCTGTCAGTGAGAATATGCTTTTGTGAGGTGACTGATAGTTGATTGTTAAAAGTTTTCTAAATTGTTACTCATGTTTTGTGTCAACACTCAAATAGAAAAGATTTATCACGTACTTTGATAAAGGAAATGGAGAAACTGTCCATGTTCAGGGATCCAAAGTTTCACGCTAATAAATCTGTGATCATAAAAATGATCACAGAGACAGAAAAGCTCAGTATCAGAGTGGATACTTGACACTGATGTGACGCTGTTATTTCCTACACTGAGCTGCAAGCTTGTTTTTGGCTGTGTCTATGCTCACGTGCATGGAATAGCTTTTTTTGTGTAATGGAATGAAGGCTCCCCAGCATCCTGCCAGCTCTTTTCTACCCCAGACCAAAAAAAAACAAAAAAAAAAACAACAAATAAAACACGATATAAATGCATACAGTGGACATGCTTAACTGCTGGGGATTCTTCACTGTACAAAGTGTGGGCTGTCATGTGATGAGGTTTGTAAATGCATGTGACAGTGTAAGTGTGTTTATCTCCTTCCTAGTGTGGAAATTTACAGACACACCTCACAAGGCACAAACAACAGTGACCTGGAAAAATAGTCGAAATTCCACCAACATACCAGGGAATCTGGGGGTTTGGGCTGACAATACACACGCTAGGCAGCGGTGTGGGAAACAGGAGTGATACAGGGTCAGGGTCAAATTGTGTAGGCCTCACAGACATAGATACCAGTGAGTGATACCAGCTGACACACACTGATGCTGACACTAACAGTGATACCGCGACTACCTGAGTGACATTGATAGATAATGCTGAGCTATCCCAGAGTGCAAACAATCAAACCAGAACTAAGTTCAGTCCTATGACTTGTAATCCGCTTTTCTAAGCCTATCCTGTTCCCAAAAACAGTCAGAAACATATCTTATGTAATTTTACAAGACGGTCTACCTGTGCTCACCATAACTGTGTGTTTGTTATTGCCTCAAGTGGAGTCGGTGTGTTTATCACATCACTGGAGCCAGTATAGCACTCCCAGTCTCCTAGACTCCTCACCTTTAAAAACCCAAGCGTCTGAAGATATACACAAGTTCAGTCATAATATGAATCTCAAACTGACCACACAAACAAACACTCCATGTGGAATGTGGGGAGGCTTTTTTGTTTGTGTTTTGAGGTGCGGCTTTCAACATGGCGCATTTCTTCCTGGAATATATTGTATATCTTCCTTTGTTGGCCCTTAAATTGTCCCAAACATAGAATTATAGAACTGGGGGATTTTCTTTATTCAGCGTGTTTTCCTCCCTGATGTTCAAAGCCAAGTGCCGTTGTGCTTCAAGCCTCTTGACAAGGCTTTCGCCTCACTGAGGCAGCAGATTGGAGGGTAAGGACACAGTACAGTAGCCTCTGTCGCTCAGTAAACATTGGTAAACAGAGAGATTGCTCAGCATGAAATGGAGGAATACTGCATGCAAAACATTTACACAGAGCTGCCACAGGAACAATATCATTTCAGTTTTACAATAAAGTACTGGAGTAACTAAAACAGCAGAGGGAAACTCGTCTGTCTCTCTCCTTGCTCAGAGTGAACTGTTTATGCCCCATGCTCTGTAAGGCGATAACTCACTGAACCTTCAGTAAGGTTGACATGGTTGTAATTTTAATGCTACCAGACCATAATCTGGAACATGATTTCATAATATGCATAGAATTTTACCTAATGTCAAGGAGATTTCATGTTGTTTAACATATCAAACTGGACATACAGGCTTAAATTTTTATTTGTAGAATAATTACATAATCTTGCATATAGACAGTAATGCAGAATAAATATTGCACATGGAAAGGAAGTCGCTTTAAGCAAAGCAAGGCATTTTTATTTGTATTGCACATTTCATGTATACCACAATACAAGGTGCTTTAGGGAATTAATTGTAGGACATTAATTACAGGAAAGTTTGGACACACTTTGTTTTGCATCTAGTAACCATGTTTTCTTTTAGGTTGTCATAACCAACTACTAAAAGATGTTTTGATCCGTTGCATAGAGGAGAACCACTCCTTTCATGCAGAGTGTGGGGTCAAGCAGGAGCACCAATGCCAATGGACAGTCTAGATAATGCTTATATTGCAAGTATTAATCATATAGTGTGTGATGCATGGTATAACCACATCCTCTGTTAAGCTATGCATATAGGGATATACCAAAACTACTTAATAAAATATTGAGAAGTTTGTCATGATAGGGTGGAAAGATCAGTGAAGGGATCCAAAAGAAATGTTTTTATTTGTCTTAAAATATAAATATAAATAAACTTGCTTTGCCTTGCCTTGCCTTGCCTAAAATTCCCATGAAGTTAATAGTAGTTTTCACTTATTTATATTTTCATGTTTACAAAAATAGAAGCTTAAATACTGCTTCTGGTTTACTGAGTCAGCTGAGGTTTGTCCTGCGTCTCAAGCTCCAGTGGTCTACCTGTCTTGTTTTGCTCGAATCAAAATTTAAATGACAGTTTGAAAACAAACGTGCAAAATGATTCAATTCCCTTGACTGCAGCACAAGTTGATATTCTTAAAGCTCTCCAGAATCAAAAGAGCTTTACAAGCCTATTGCACCCCAAAAGTCCATGATTTCCCTCATTGTTGGGCCAGTTAATGTGTCCATGTGATGATTTCACAGGGACTTTAAATAGGAATGGGTAATGTCATTTTGCCCTCACATTTACTCACAGTTTTAACGATGCTCACAACTTAATAATTGGCTTGGAGCTCCGTATCTGTAAAGTGGTTGAACTGGGATAGTTTAGACCAGAATAAACAACAGTCTAATGTGTTTATCAGACACTACAGAGCTCACCAACGGCTGTTTACCACAGAGAGAGCCAGACCTCATACAAACACAACAGCAAGAGGAACATGTAATCAAAGGAGCCACACGCTGTAAAGGAAGGTGATTTTGAAGGGGGTTTGTGTTTTGGATTGGTTGGGGGAATCTGACAGTATTACCACCCTGCATGTGAACATCCAGCTGCAACAAACATTCTTTCCAATCCTATAGTTTAGACTGAGAAAGGGAGAGTGAAGGAATGAAAGATAGCTGTGGATACCTAGAAGGCTTCCTCCTCTTCATATCAATCAATCAGCCAATTGAAAAACGCAGTTTGGTAATAAAACACAACGTTTGACTTAACTATAGATAATTACCAATTAGGAAAAAATACGTACATGGGAGACCTGACACAAATGTAAGGATAAAAGGGATATCAAAAGAATGCAAGCATATTCAGATAAAAATGACCAACAGATATTTAGACTACCCATCACATTACAGCTTCACTCCAGTTCATTTACTTGTATCATTATCAATAGTCAGATATCAAAGGTAAGTTTTGGGAGTAATTCAAGTAAAAAAAATAAATAGATAAATTGATAAAGGATCAGTTAAATTAAAGTTAACATCAAAGCAAGCAGCCATAATCAAGGTCCTTTTCAGCGGAACAAACTCTAGTAGAAAATAATAAGAAAACAAACTATCTAAACTTTGACATTTCAGCAGGGAGATATGAGTAAAATCACCAGCAATGACAAATACTGCATTAAGGTGTAGCAAAAACTGAGCTAATGACATTGTATTCAGCAGTGTTGGATAACTGAATTCTTGAAATTTGCAGCCAGCAGGTCAGTATTAAGGGTGCAGAGATATTGTGTTTCAGTACCTTGTCCAAGACTACATCATCTGTTGTAAAAATGCAGGGCAACGCCCCTTTCTTTACTTCTGCTTTACAGTCTCTAACAACATGTATCCACTACATATCTGCTCCTGTCCTTGCCAGGGCTTCATGTTCTTCTGTTGTGATCTATTTATTTTTTAAAGAGACAGAAAAACACACACTAATATCTGGTGTTTAAGAGCAAAGGGTAAATGTTTAATTAGGATACAGTCCCACATCCAAATACTTTGAAGCTGTTAAAGTTTTTGTTTTCCTTTGTTATGGCTTAAGATCAGCATTGGCAGTGGCAATACAAAGCCTGGGTGTAAAAGGAAAACTGTTTGTAGTTGGAACATTGGGCACATTTTGCTTCTTCTGTTAAGCAGAAGATTACTTTTGTTGTAAAAATGCCACCACTGGTATGGTTATTTCTGATGTTATCAAGTACCAAATGTCCTAGAGAAAATCCTTTAACAGCCAGGTTCTAAACAAGCAGTGAAAAATGACTTAAACATTTTTTTTCACAGTAATCCAAAAAGATAAAGTATAATTTTTATTTTGATTAATCAGCTAAAGTATAACACAATTACCACAGCAGAACAGTTACAAAAAAGGACTTTATTTCCAATATAGCTCAAAACTCTTTATAAATCGCAGCATGGGACCATTTCCAGAGGAAAGGAAAGGGGGATTTTTGAAAGTCAGATGAGGAGACTTGTAATCTGAAACTCATATTAGCTGCTTGGTAGATTAACTATAAACAGCTTAATTTGTTCAAAGGCAATGAATTGTAACAAACAGCAACTCTAAAATTAAGAGTTTTCAAATTAAGCCTATTTGACCAAACCATAGATATGTATAAATAGACTGTTGTGGTTTTATGGTGTCAGGCTTTTCACCAGGAGTTTCCTGCAGTCCCTGCAGTCTCACTGTAATATTTTCATGTTTGAGCTTCACACACATTAAACAATGGGATTAAATTGCATTTGTCATTGCATCTGATTGTCTTTATCTTGTTTCTTTAATCTGACGTGCACATTTAAGTGTTTGTACTGCATATACTTTGTGTATATGCAGAGTGAAGTTGGATAATTGCTTTACTTGAGACATCTTTTTTGTTTGTCCCATGTGACAGGACCTCCCATACTGCTGCTTGCAAGAAAGCACGATGCTGGTATTTGATATATAATTTATATTTTTCTCTGGTGCATCCAGTGAGTGGAGCTGGATAGCCATGAATGGATGACACTAATATTTTTTAGAGAGAAAACGGCATCTATACTTTACATCATGTTATTAAAAAACATGACGTATGAAATTTATTTTAAAACATTCACTCTAAGCGTCACTTACTGATCTGTGAGCTATGTTAAACTACCGATAATTCTGGTTTAAAGTTTATTTTCTTTTCCTGTTGAAAGCCCAAGAGCAACAATATTATCCCCTCAGGAATCAGTGTCAGGTCCGTGTGTCCCATGTTGTTTATCTGTGTGCAATATGACAAGCTCCCACAGGAGCAAAAAGATTCGAAAAACATCTCTTCTTCTTCTGTTGCTGGGTTGACTTAAAAGTTTCGGATCTAAAGCAGTAGCCACAGGAGACATCATCATCATCATCATCATCATGACTTTGAACCAAACAGTCCTCACACAGAAGATCTTTACCCTGAGCACCGTGTAACATTCTGGCACCTGTAACAGATGACATGTGGCTGAGAGGGGTCTGAGTGTGGGACTGAGACTGGGAAGAGATAGATCTCTGGTCTGAGGAGGGCAGCGTGAGCTTGACTCTCAACCCTGTCTGGATCCAGGAATGAGCAAGATGTAAGAGGGGATGATGGGAGATAAGTCCACTTCAGCAAACTCAATGGGACACTTCAGTACAGGCACGCTGTCTGGCAGTCTGTCATGACGGAGAAAGAATTACAGTTGGAGACTTCTATAAAAGCTCAACAGTAGCTGTACAGTATTTGAGAAAAGTAACATCACTGAATGAAACATTTCATTCATCTAAGCGAGTATGAGCGCCTTAGTATATGTCTCTGTGTGTGTGAGTGTGTGTACTGCTGCATTACGAGCGACAGAGACAGATTGGGTGTCTGAGAGGGATAGATGGCCTTACAACCAACCTCCACTCATTGAATGAGATAAAGCACAACATTCAAGCACACACACAAACACACATTCAACTGATGGTATCTAACCAGTTGCAGGGAGAAATAACTCAACCCCTTCACACGGACAAATAGGTGTGGATAAGTTTGCGTCTGTTGAAATTTGCAGATGCATCACAAATTTCAAACAAACAGATTAGAAGAAGACTGTTGTGGCATTCAGATGGACTTATCGGATTTACTCCTGTATGCACTGCCATGCTGGGAGAATTTTAGGATGGCACGCTGGCTGGGAGCATGCAAGCGTGCCAAAACAGTGATGAGCCATTCCTCAGCACGCTAATGTTTCAACAAGCTCGCATCTCTCCTTTGCTCTCTCTTCATTCGCTCTATTGTTTCTATCTTCTTACCTGGAAAATGTCATGTTATACCTCAGCATACATACAAGATGCAGCCTTGTCAGAAACACATGGTACATTATTTCATCACATCAGCACAGATGGGGACACAGGTTTAAGGTTTTCAGAGGGTTTAGGTGAGTGTGTGTGTGTGTGTGTGTGTGTGTGTTTGGGAAGGTCTGTGTTTCGAGCTGACCTCAGTGGCCCAGGCTGCCTGTCTATTAAAGCTGGGGCTATTAGACCATCAGAAAGTGGGAGCATCCCCTCTTGCTATGGTGATAAGATCAAGGCATTCCGACAGCCAAAGCGGTCATTACCCTGTGCTCTAGCCCATAATGTCCCTCCATTTAAACACCCGGTTACCATGGAAATGCAGCTGCGGCCGTTTAAGTCATTTCTTGGCCCTGCTGTCTCTCTGGGTCATTGACACACATGCACACAAATATACAACGAGTCGACATGTCATTTGATAGACATTTACACATGCACATTGCTATCAGGGGTACTGTTTTCTCTCTCTCTCTCTTGCACACACACACACACACACACACACACACACACACACACACACACACACACACACACACACACACACACACACA
>JBBBVT010000014.1:11792936-11804898 GCA_037177035.1 Craterocephalus eyresii
ACGACGAACCGATACAGAGCACGCATTACTGCAGACGCCGCACCGATCCGCCTATCGATCTCCCGCTCCATCCTTCCCTCACTTGTGAACAAAATCCCGAGATACTTAAACTGTATATTATCTGTAGTTTGGATAAATTAAGTTTTGAGTGATCAGCTGACATTTTTCTGGTGTAGGTTGCTTAATATTTGTTCGGTTAAAAACCTGTGTTGTCTGCAGGAGTGTCCCTCTTGGAGCGTTTGATGAACAATTTCCCTCTGTACCAGAAGGACGAGGGGGATTTCAACAACAGCTTTGTCACTAAACTGCTCCGCAACTACAGGTGCGCCCGCAGAAAGGGTTTCAGTCTGCTGATTAATGGATATCTCACAAAGCACCTTTTAATTTGTGTATTTGTAGGTCTCATCCTGCCATTCTGAAGATTCCCAATGAGCTCTTCTATGACGGAGAGCTGCAGCCATGCGCCGATGAATATTCACGGAACTTCTACTGCACATGGGAACACCTTCCAAAGAGGGTATTTATTCTCATGCGTGCATATATGTACAGTCCAGATATAAATTAGAGAGTCAGACGTCTTTCTGCACCTCACGTTTCAATAAGCTCGTTAGTTATGCCATTATATGATGGATGATAGCAAAGAAGAAATGCATTCTGGTAAAAAAAATTGCATGTGCAGCAGAAGGTTGTGATCTAACACTGCTGATCTCAGAGCATAAACTTGTTTTCAGCCTGCGCTGTTGGAGATGCACCAATGAAAACAAACCATTTTAAGTCTTTCTTCCACATTTCTAAGGACTTCCCAGTGATCTTCAATGGGGTGACTGGTAAAGATGATCGTGAGGCCAGCAGTCCATCGTTCTTCAATGTTGCAGAGGTGGAGGTGCTAATGAGTTACGTGAGGAAACTGCTGGATTCTGCAGGCAAGAAAGGCCAGCCTACAATTGAACCACGAGATATAGGCATCATTGCCCCCTACAGGAAGCAGGTATGAATTACAGTGTGGAGACATACTGAGTTTAAATATGTTTTTTCATAGCCACGCTTTGGGTGTGTACATTAAATGATACAGCTGTTTTATCTTTTTATGTCACAAAGGTGCAGAAAATCCGTAAAGCCCTGGAAAAGGTTGGGAAAGAATTCAAATCCAAGGACATGAGTTCTCTGAAGGTAAATTCATATTTCACACTTAAAAACTATTGAATATATAGGAAATCATATATTTTCAATGTAAATAAATCTTGTGTCAGGTTGGCTCAGTGGAGGAGTTCCAAGGCCAGGAGAGGAGAGTGATCATAGTCTCTACAGTTCGGAGCTGCTCAGATTACGTAGAGATAGACAAAAAATTCAACCTGGGTTTTGTCAAGAATGAGAAGGTAGACCACACAAATTCAGAAACACACACTTTATGTTTGCACATCACCTTGACACTCTTTTGTTGTCCAGAGATTCAATGTGGCTGTGACTCGAGCCAAAGCCCTGCTGATTGTGGTGGGAAACCCCAGAGTGCTGAACACAGATTCTACCTGGGCTCGGTGTGTTTGTGTGCCACATGAATGCTCTGTTTTCAGCCTGCATACATTCATTCTTTTTATAAACCATAATTTAAGGAGCCAGTCTGTTAGTATCTTTTTTTCCCCCTCTTTCCTGAATCATATTAGGTTCATCCAGTACTGCAAAGATGAAGGAGGCCACATCAGCTTAAACCAGATCGAGGAAGAAGAAGAAATGATAGCCAGACTTACTTCCCTCTGCATCAACGTTGAGGGGCAAGGTAATAAACATTATTCTGCTGTTGAAAATAGTTTTCATATGATCTTATTTTCCTGTTTTTTTTCTTTTCTCCAGAGGAAACTGCTGAAAGTGGTGTTCAGAGGGTCCTGGACCCTGAGTGGAGGAATGATATATGAACAACAGAGCCCAGACATCCATTGTTGGAACTTAAAGAAGTTCACATTTTAATATTGTGCCTTTTGGGCGAGTGTCTCACCAGATATTAATTCTCCAGTAAGGCTTCATATGCATTTTTTTATATTTTACTGTTAATGAAATGAAGCAAACATTTATGTAACAAGTTACAAACTTACCAAAGACCAAGAAAGTATTTTTTTCCTGACGAGCCAAGTCTCAAACACACATTTATATATATCTGTTGTCAACTTCAGCAGTCATCTCAGGATTGTCTTATTAGTTTATGGCTCAGTTACCCCTTCTGTTTTATAACCGAGAAGTTAAACTTTGCATTTTGGATTAGTGAAATAAACTCTTAACAGTAAATGTAGCATCACAACTCTTTGAATCAATCGTTATAGATCTGATGCTTTAATATTTATGAAATGGAAATTATTTTCAGGGCTGCTTTACAAGTAGATGAAATTTTATAAATTCAATAAGTCTTGAATAAAATGTGCAATGGAAGAGTAATAAATGTCTAAAATGTGTGATCTTGTGTTATTTCATTTTAAGTGGCTCTTGTTTTAATATCAACAGAACAGCAAAACCAAATGAACACACCGATTTATTTCATTTTAATGCAGTGAAAATATGAGAATATAAACACTGATTCTGCAAGAGAAACGCAGTTAAGATAATTTTGTATTTTAAAAATTACTTTTATTACAGGTTTGTCTTGGCCAGACATTCCAACACCTTCCACTGTCATTCGCAAAGCATCAGTTTCCTTTCAGCTGAGGCACTGTCCAGATAATAGTCCAGTCTGACTACATTCTGATCTCCTTTGATCTGAATGTACCAATGAAAAAAAATGTCTGCCTGTGATTTAAGAAGCATTAGTACACAAACAAACTGGGTGACTTTAGATGTGTTTACAGGTAGTTGATATGAATGCTTCATGTCAACCATTTGGTGGAAAGTGACACCAGTGTAATTTCTGCTTTGACATGCCCTCTGTTTCTACCATTTACCATTATGCACCAACAAAGACCAATTTCCTATTGGCCAATTAGTCTTGGTGATGGAAAGTGAGGAGGTGGCATCTGGTTTGACATTTTATCTGCCACTCTGGCTGTCAGTTGTTTTATTAAAACTTTTGCACAGAGTATAAACAGTTTTCATATCAAAAGGGCAGAATACAGGATGCAATCAAATCTAGAGCAGAGGTGTGTGATGACTTATTACTGAATCGGAAACTACAGAAAAGTGGCAACACTAGCAGAGCGGAAGTGTTGGTAATGTCTGTTAGAGCTATAACAATAGTTCACTGTCGCCGGTGCCAGTTTAAACCATCGCCACAGAGGAGAGAGCTCAAGCTCTAGTCTGAGGCTTCTCCTTACAAACTCTCACTGCTGCTTCAGAAAACTACAGAGACTTAAGAGGCTTCACAACTTGTGAATAGGGTGTAAATATAATCCTCTTCAAGTAAGAAAATGAAGGAAAACAGTTTTGCTGATGCAACACTTGGTGAAATACAATTTTAAAAAGGAATAATGGCTTAAGACATGAAAGGAGACAGAGGTGCATGTACAGTAGAAGAAGAAAAGCAGTGAATCTGTCTCTGATACTTATGGCTGAAAGAAGAGACGGTCAGTGGGCGTGTAGGCCACAAACCCCTCTAAACAAAAATCGTGACAGAGGCAGATTTGACATCTGTATATGCACATATAAATACAAACATACATTCATACATATAGAAGGAAAAAGCTAATCCTTCACACACGCTGGTGTGCTGGACTGAGAAACTAAACAGGAATTTAGCAATTACTGTGTCATTTAGAAAACTTTTTGAAAAGTAAGTACAGTCCATGGAAGCCACAGATTTACGATGTCTCAAAAGTTTGTTCTGTGTGTAGGAAGAGTCCTCCTGCAGGTGCTGATTGGCCGACACACTCTGCCCCCTCACAGCAGCTGGCAGCCGCCCCTCTTCTTACGTTTGCGAACCTGCAGGGCTGCTCTGGTGGCCATCTCAAACACATCCCTCACGCCATCCTTGGTCTTGGCTGAACACTCCAGGTAGCCGAAGGCCCCGATGCGGTTGGCCATGTCTCTGCCCTCCTCAGACTTCACTGGTTCCTACAGGTTTCACACACATGCGGTTCAAATCCCTTTGGAGTGTGTGCACATAAAAAAAGGGACATTTAACAAGTTTGGGATCATTTGTCTACAATGTGACACACAACAAAAACTACAGACCTGTTTCATTTTGGCCAACTCTCTGCGTGTGTGTTCATCATTCCTAAGGTCTTTCTTGTTGCCCACGAGGATGATCGGGACGTTTGGACAGAAGTGTTTCACTTCAGGTGTCCATTTCTCTGGAATGTTCTCTGAAAGAATAACAGGAAGGTGAAGTCACAGCTTGGTACATGCCAGACACCCTCCCCTCTCTTTAACTTGATTAACATCAACATGACATTGCCCCTGAGGGATGGGCAGAATTTTTTTTTTTTTTTCACACCATATGAGGCGTTGCCCATATTAGCATGCTGTGGGAGAAACCCCATGGCTAAACTTTTTCAATTATTAAAGGGCCAAGAACACAGATCCAGATCTGTGAAATGTCACGTAACTACAAAACTGGGCAGCATCTGGAAAGATTACGGCTGCATTTATGTATTTAAAATACATTAGAAATGAAGTTGCAAACTGGGTCTTGGTGTTTTGTTTGGTACCGTCTCGCTTTTTCTTTGATCAACTTCAAAGTTATGACTTCGAATTTACTGAGCCAAAGTGCAGCCGCTGGGTTGGAGTAATTTACGAGTAAAGCTAGGTTTATTCTGGTGTGTTGTCCGCTTCAAGATGGTTACACTGTTAGTGCCGTAAGCTCTTTGTAGGTTAGCAGAGGCTTGACATGCACCTCCTCCAGACCTGACGTGCAGCTGACCACGTGGACACAGCTACACAGAAATCCTCCCTTGTGATTGGTCAGATTGTGATTACTTCCGAACATTTGAATACATTTAACACTGCAGGTAAAAATGACATAGAACTGAATTTGCACACAATCCACGGTGACACCAAACAGGACTCACATGGAAAATTACTGACTGTGTAGTGCATCTCCTTCTGCTGACAGCAGCCCATTAAGACCAATCGCTTCATGTTATTAGTAGATAATTAACACACATGTTGAATCATTGAAAGAACTCCGCTTTTTGGAGTTTATCCGTCAGTACCAGCCTCCCAACACCTGCAGATCCAGAAAAGGAACGGAGACCCGGTGCGTTAACCCTATGCTCAGTATAAATTAACGCTGCCTCTGCTTCGGCTGTGCAGGGCCGAAAGCAGCAGGGTTCAAAAGAAAATATACAGTATTTACAGAAAACCACCTAAACCCTTTAAGACTCAGTGAGTTTCTGGCAACGCAAAATGACACTTGACACCCCACTCCTGATACTTTTAGGGTTCAAACTTCTCAGAACGCAGATGGTGTCTGCGGTAGGTATAAACAGAAAATCAGCTAAAATAGGTTTAAGTCTTTTTGATCCCTATTAAGAAACCTGTTCTTTTATTTGAACACATTTTCAGTATTAGGAGCGGGGAATCATTGTGCAGCACCTTTAGGATAACTTCAAGGGCACCTTGACAGGAAGGCTTTCAATGTTGGGATATCCAGAGATCCTGAATCAAACCTGCTGGAGATCATCTAACTAATGTATAACTAACAGAAGAAAGCAAGCAGTAGCTTTTTTTTTACACATTGAGCCCCAGTGCTGTTAAAATATGACCCCCATTCACTGGAACAATTTACTGTCTTACCTAAACTGTCAGGACTGTCTATGGAAAAGCACATGAGGATAACATCTGTATCAGGGTAAGAAAGAGGTCGCAGCCGGTCATAGTCTTCCTGGCCAGCAGTATCCCACAGTGCCAACTCCACCTGAGGAAGAGACAGAAGGAGACCAGTGATGTGAGCACAGAGTATAAATTCAGCTATCTTACTAAGATTAGGACAAGAAAAAGGTAACAGAAACAAAATATTGACTAAAACAGATGCCAAATCTTTCCACAGAGGAATGGGAAAAAGGCTTTACAGCAATTCATTCCCTTACAATCAGTCATAATAAGCGACTCCTCAGCAGTGGAGGATGTTCCCACAGGCTTTAGATTGTTAATCAAACTGGTGGCAGTCCCCGAGATCGACCTGCTCTACATAAAACAAATGCCCCGCATAATCCATTTGCAACTGTGCAGCAAGCAGAATGGTTATTAAATTTAGGTACATAGAGGCTCAAATCTGTCAGCTCGTAATAAAACCATGCATAAGTTTCTAACTGATTCAGGCTTTCAGTTTGATCTGTGTCTTGAACTTTGTGTGACTTCATATGAAGTAGCCTCATCATAACAATTACCGCCAAAGCTGGAAAACAAGTCTGGCCTGCTGTTACAAAGAACACAGTACAAACAGCAATATCTCAGCTGTTCATCTGGACCTCTGCCTTATCACTGCACTCTAATCACGTCAAGTCCCTCCGTTTGACTACTAGGTGTAGTCATTGTAGTCAAGTTAGGTACTTGTTCTGACTCGTAGTCTATCAGAAAGGAAAAACAGAAATATATATATTTCTATGAAATTCAATCACATACATACAAACAGTACTTACACAAAGTTAATCTATATAGTCTATATATACATTTAGACACAAATACAGTACACCAATTCCGTTATTTGTGACCCTAATTTCAGTGTTTTGGTTTACTAAATTTAAACAGCACTCTTTATCTCTCATTAGACCAAGAGAAGCCCTTACACAAGACAGGTTATTGAAAAATTATTTCTTATGTTGTGGTAAACTCAACTGACAGCTTTTAGTTAAATTGTATGAATTGGAGGAATTATCACTGCATTTATTCTATTTAAATCCAACACATTCATGATATAATATCATCGTGAACAGCTGAATTATAAGAAGAAGCGGAATATCCCTTAACTTTTGCGAGTTTGGATTTAGATATATAAAAATATCTTTTTTAAATAAAAGTGGTTAAGCCACCACTAGATGTCTCTCAGGAGTCAGCCTCCTGAGACTTCCTCCACCCCCACACAATTTTATCTGAAAGCAATAAAAGGTTGGTTTAAAAGCAATCGAGTTTTGTTATGAGATATTCATTTTATCAAAAAAGCTATAGTTCATATGACACATCTAAGATATATGGTTTATAATCAGGTCAAACCTCAAAAAGCTGATCCTAGATTTTCCCTGCGCAGGAACAGGAAATGGGATATTAGTCATGATGTTCAAGGGGGGATTTAACCTTAGCCAGGAAGGTGGCACAGATCCACTTCCTGTTGATGGCTGGAGGTCAGCGGCTTTGGAACAATGAAATGCCACGATACACACATATCCCCATCAATCATAACAGCGTGTGATACACAACCGACAGTGTCGAGAGTGTCACATAGAACTGCCTGCTTTGGGGACATTTTTCATCAGCGATTAAAGATACAGAATAATAAAGTCTCTGTTTTCTAAATCATATGAGGACAACATTATGCTGTAGATATGAAATGTTTATATGGCTCACAGGCCAAATGTTTTATAATAACTAAAGTTACATGTAAAATTGCTTATATTCTACATACTTAGGATCTTTGCCTAGCAAAACTGCTGCCCTTTAACCACCTACTGTAAAATGGATAAACTTCGGTGAAGGAGCTTAATATTTAAGTTGTTGTGGAGCATGAAGACACATGGGATAAATTACTTCAGTTTGCATACAGGAACTTAAAATGAGTTGCTGCTTTTGGTACAATGAAAAAAAAAAAAAAAGATCACAAAAACTTTAAACATTGTGTACCTGTTTGCCATCAACTTCGATGTCAGCGATGTAGTTCTCAAACACAGTGGGGACGTAGACCTCTGGGAACTGGTCCTTGCTGAAGACGATAAGCAGACACGTCTTCCCACACGCACCATCCCCAACTATGACCAGTTTCTTCCTGATTGCAGCCATCTGCAAACGAAACACACCATAATTAGCCTGTGTTAAATTTCTGTCATTGTAAACTGGGAAGAATAGACTTCAAAACAAGGGAGGGTAAAAGACTGAAACCATAAATGTTGTGAGAGCAAAGGGGGGAAAGAGAGAGAGATGATCTAAGCCTGTTTAAGAGCCACACCCTCTTCCCTTTCCTGGATTGTGTGATCCTGAGTACGAGTTGAAAAACAGAGGGACAGAAAGGGACCAGGAGGAGAGCTGATGAACCGGGTATGCTGGAGCCTCAGAGCTCCACCTGCTACAATCATAGTTACAACCTTTACTGTGTCACGGCTACGTCTCTGTGGCTTGCAAGAGAGAAAGAGACGGCCACACCAGATCAATAATCATCTCCCATAGGGTGATAATAATGGATAAAAGGCAGGAGGAGATGATGCACTGGCTGCTTGCCAGAAGCTACCTGGACAGACAAGGATCAGAACATCAGCCATGCCATCACACATTCTCACACCAGGTTTTTAAATCAAAAGTGATGCAGAAATAATAGTGAGGAGTTTTCACAGTTATCTGTGGCCTCTCAGCCTCCTTAGACACACTTATGTTCAGGGCATTTCTATACTTATTGTTTTATGACCTACATATTTACTTGTTTAGTCTTTTTTCTTCACTCAGTACTTCAAGTTTAAAATGGGCAATTTTTTTTACTAAACTAATGCACTTGCTCAACACCCAGGGAAAGCTAAGGACTATATGCTGAAAAGTGTAAGGAACCAGTTGGGAGAAAGTGAAACCAAACAAGAAGCAAACTAAAATTTAGATTTTTTTTGGATAGATTAGTAGGTGTTGTGTATTTAAGTCTAATTTCTTACTAAAGTTCTGTCACACATGCAAAAAAGACCCACTTCATAGTAGCTCCTCAGTTTTAGGAATAAATAATCATCATTATATCCAGGTTAAGAAAAAAATCCTCTGACGTAGCTTATGAACCCCCTGCGGATATAAAACCCTCTAAATACTACAGACCATAACAAGCTTTTTTTAATTTTGCTAACATTTCTCATCTCTTCCCTCGCTCACATTGTTTTCTTAACTCCTCCCAGCAAGGACATGAAACTGATCTCCATCCTTGTGTCTTATCTCCCAAACATGCAACACTTGATTCTTAAATGTGTGCTGCATATGGATATGAAAGGATTTACACCATTTAATTTGGGTTTTGCATAGAATACACAGGTGTTTTTCTCGCTCTGATCTCTTCCAGAGTACAATTAGCAGACTGAAAAACTGTAGAGGAGGAGCGCAGCATTGGAACAATTTCTGGGTCATGGGCAGAAGAAAAATCTATTGTTATAAAAAGAAAAAGCAAAACAAAACCTTATTCTTACCTTTTGCATAATGGCTTCACAAATAATCCCGTTTAAGAGAAACTGAATAATTTATTATATAAAGCTTGCAAGAACCAAAGAGCTTTAAAGAGATATGCTGGTTTTTATGTGAAAAATTAAACAAATTCTATCTGACTATTTCTGTCTCTAAACATGTGGCTTTTCATTGTTCACCGTCACTCTGCAAGCACAGCCACCATTCTCACCACAAGAATAAAATCAGGCCAGTGTGCTGTGGGTTTGTCTCTGGAGAGAGCCACCTGTTCTCTGTGATAGCAGGCTGCTGCTACTCCATACATCATAATGTCATTGCCAGAGGGAAGCTACACACATTCAGAAACTCATCCAAGCTCATGACCAGCAGCCACAGTGCAGCTTCAGAAAAGTGGCCAAGCCTTGCAGATTTAGTGCCGTGATAAAATAATGTGGCTTATTGATGACAACGGCTCTCACATCACGCGTCCTGCTGTGATAGTGGCAGCACATAGAACGTATTTGGAATAATGGCCCCTTTACTTCACACAAATGTGTGTGTCCTCACTGTGCCGGCGCAGGGACAAGAACACAAGATTGAAACAACTTTTTTCCTTTAGCATTTTGGACAACTGAATCCTTGTTTTGGTCACTGAAAGTTATTTTTTTTTGTCATTTTAAATGAAATATAGGCCTACTTTAATTTCAGGGAAATATTTTGATGCCCATGTGGTTCTGCTCCTTTATATAATGCATTTAGCACTCAAGGCTGTAAATCTGAACACCCTCTTTAGTTAATTGACCAAAAAATATTATATTGAGATATATCGTATATCATGATTAAGAAAAAAAATTATCAAAATATGAAATTTGGCTCATATCGCCTAACCAAACATTGGGTGTAATATTCTTAAAATGTGACACAAAACAATTTACTTAAATATCAATCCAATGTTCACATAGAGCTTTCACACAAACATTCATTAATTTCAACTAAAAACCCAATGAGTTCATATCCAAACATTTTGTTAATCATTGTAAAGCTCTAAGAATTTGCAAATTTAAAAAAAAGAATTTATCTTCCTACATGCAATTTTGCTGTTATTCTAATCAGTTATTTGCTGAGCTGAAGACTCAAAACCAGTGAGGGCGAGGCAGTTTGCATTTAAAAATACATGAAATGAGTTTGAATCCAAGTTTAAGAAGACAAAGCATAAATAAATAAATGAATAAAAACATTTATAAATGTAAATTAAAAATAGATAGATAGATGCATAAAAGAAAAAGACATCAACTGGGCATGTTTAAAAAAAGCAGGTGTTAAAGTTTCAGACCATGTTTACATTTAATCAGGTAACATGGATAAACCGCATCAAATGCTAACTTTGCAAGGCGGAGATTATGTTTCTGACAGTGTTGTTTTGTCCGTCAGTTAGCGAAATAGTTAAATAAGTTATAGACAGACTTAGATTTTAAAAAAAGTTTAGGAATCTCAGAAATGTAAAAAGAAAAAGTGAGTGAATTTTGTGGTAATCTAAATCACAAAGGCTATTCTGAGCAGTCAGCCGTAGTATGTGGAGAATTATGGCACATGTTCAGCGACCTCTCAGAGAAAGTCATATAAGCTGTGCAGCTCACTGCATGTTTACACGTGTCTTAGTAATGATCCCGTCTTGCATAACATAAGAAGTATCAAAGGACAAAGTCTCCAGCCCATGTGGCGCAGATTTCTTTTCTTCAGTTTTACACTCTGACATATTGTGAGTAACACCTGCAGTGGTAACACGTTAGCAGACTTGCTCATTAGAGATAGTAAAGAGTAAAAATAGCACAAATTGACTTGTTAAGTTCAATGTGGACCTGCAAGATAAAACTTACTCCTACTCTTGAATTATCAACCAGCCTCTAAATAAAATTTTGCAAAGTGAAGATACTCAATAGAAACCCAGAACTTAAGAGTCCATTTCATTATTTGTATTCGGAACAGAGAAATTCCATTAAATATAATTCAGGTTTGTATTGGTCCAAACCAGCATAAACTAGAAGCACTCAGAGTGCAGAACTCAGTCAAGACATTATTTTATTTTCAAACTAATGATTGCATGCAGTTCTTTTTTCTGAGCTCCAATTGCAAAATTATCTACTCATAATACACCTAGTACCTACCAATAATAAAGAATACTTAAAAGATTCCTGGATCCAGCCAGCGATCCAGATCACTCCAAAAATCAAAATCATTTGTTCCTGCTTTTCATTTCTGAGATTTCCTGAAAATGTCATTAAACTCATAACTTTTTGAGTTATGTTGCTGAAAGACAGACAAACCAACAGTACCAAACACATGACCTCCACCCAAAAAAAATGGACGTATGCCAACAATGATTAAGCATTAGGAAGAAGACGGAAGTATTTTTGGATCGCATGAAAAACAAAGTTAACAGTGTGTGTTAAGATAAACAAGTTCTGCACACCACAGCAAATTTAGGAATCTTCAGGACCAGAGTGCTGCAAGGGTCCAGTTTTACCAACCTGCACCCATCCTCGCCTGAACTGTTGACTAAATCTGACCCGTTCATGTCTCCCATTGAAATCGTGATCCAGCCTAACTTTGTACTGTGATGTACAGTAGTGCGCTATGTAGTGGTACACCCCACAATTCCAGTATAAATGAAACATTATTAATTTGGATTAAAGAAGACTTCTCACTTTCC
>JBBBVT010000014.1:11811754-11822058 GCA_037177035.1 Craterocephalus eyresii
TACATGATGAACATCAAGAAAGTGTTCCAGAGTGTTATTCAGCATGAGGGTGAGTACAAAATGAAGGCACATCATTCGGAGGGCGGAGTATTCCTTTAAGGTTCATAAAAGGGGAGGTAAATGAGATGTACAGTAGTGCGCTACCAGGTAGCTGAGTCGCCGCGGTGTGACGTCATCGAAGACATGTCTGTGAATAAGGACGTGAAGGCACGACAATAAAGGGAGCTTGTTGCTACACAGTCGTTGTCATCGTGTTTTCTGGACGTAACATGTACAACCACGACCTGACCCACACAGTAATGCACTGAAAAATTGTAAATAGACATCTCTCTCCCTTTGTTTGATTCCTTTTTTCACTTCGTTCATATATCTAATGTGATCGTCATAAAACCCCTGTCATATCTGTTAAAAAAAATTAAAATACGAAACCAAAAAATAAAAAATAAACTTTGATTCACTGATCTAATATGGGGCTAAATTCCCCAATCCACAGAAGTAGCATTAGGGGTCCTGCATTAATAGATTTTAAGTATTATGTGGGTCTAAGTTAAACTAAATGTTCTGAAGCAGAATCAGTTTATATTTTGTTCTCTCCGAGTTTCCCGTTCAGATGCAGTGTTACTGTACACACGCACTAACAAGTCTGAAGAATGACCTGAATTTGCTACTTTAGCGTGTCACTAATTTGGATTTATTGAAACATTTGTACAGTCAAGGTTTCTGGGGTAAAGTATTGTTTAGCCAAGAAGGGAAGAGAAAATAAAAGCAGCCGACACTCCTGAAGCATTTCAGCAGAGCGGTAGAAACTTCCAGGAGACGTGAAAACAGAAAAGTTGCTCCAGTTCATCATGCCGTTAAGGAAAATTACAAAAAGTCTGCCCCCAAACTGCAAACTGTAAGCGTGTCAAGAGTGGATCAGCTAAAAAACAGAACTGACAATTACTGAGTAAAACCCCAAAGGAATTGATCTCACATTTCTCAATTCATTGATTTAATTCTCTTTTTTGGGTCTTATTTTGCCAACAAACAACAAACACAGCAGCTTCTCAGGTGACATTTTCCTTTCAAAGACAAAAGCATGGAGTGCTTCCAATACGCTTTGTAGTATGAATGTCATCCATCAAAGCAGGAGTCTACCCAAAAACCATGAATAAGCCTTAACCCATCACTAGCACTTTCATTTTCAAACCTGTGGTTTTACACTCACATCACTTGAGGCCTGAGACATTGCAGAGAGACCACGGAAGACTTCTTACAATGACTTTCCCACACATGCAGGAGTACTTCATAATGTGAGTGAGAAAAACTTTGACATGACCTACTGAATTTACCCTTTGAATTACAAAGGGCTAGTAGCTTGAAAAATGCTATTTTTTATCATAATTATTATTATACATTTTCTAATTTTCTTCATTTTGATATAAAAAGAAAAAGGGCAAAGAATTTTTTTCAACCTGCAGTTGAAGGGATAGTGTGTAACTTTTGGCCACTAGAGACACTAAATCTGTAACTTCTCACAGGCCACACAACACTGTTGCAAAATTGAACACTCTGTCTGGCCTCCTTACACTGTTTTCACCTTCTTGCTTCGTTCAGACATGACAAATTTTCAATCGAATAGGAGGAAGAGTAGCGCAAAGCAGAGCACTCTTTTCATAGAGGGGGAGCCGCCCTGAAGGCCTGTCAGAGCGCCATGTGTCAGGAATAATTTCTGGGGTCAATATAACGTGCCTAACATTGAACCTTCACAAAACCTAAAAGGTGAAGCTCGGGATCCAGGCCATGGAAGCTGGAGAGAACCTAGCTGCAGCCCAAAATAGGGCAGAGCCATTGAGACTCCCCCTGCCCAATTTATCAGCACACACAGCTCAGCTTGGAGCACAGGGCGAAAGAGAGGAATATCACACAGAATCATCCCTTCATCTGCCCCCGAGACACCTGGGTGAAGTTCAAAAGGACATAAAAGTCAGACAGATGGAGAGAAGAGAGTCGTGGTGGTCAAAACTAAAACATAGAAGCTCCAGCACCGGCGACAAATATGGAAAAAATAATGTGAATGTGAATGTCCAGCTTCAGTTACATAAATCTGAGTTAAAAAAAAAAAAGGTGACCTGAATGGGCTGACTCTGAAACAGTTTACTGAGTATTTTGCAGGCTGCAGCTAAATGATAAAGTGTGCATATGCAGACACATGCTTCACCTGGACATGGTTTAGCTGACTTAAAATCACCCCTGCTCTCTACTCAGGCTGCTATGGGAGCCCCAGTCTTCTACACATCCTCCTCATCATCCTCTGGTCCCAACTCTGTCCTCATCTCAAACTCCCTGCTTTGCAGTGCAAGGTTGCCATCAGGGAGCTAATGTTGCACATCCTTAGGGTGCTGCATTCATTCTTTAGCAATTCACATACACCCAAATGAAATACAACAAGTGTGGGCAGCCTTGATGGACTCATCACGTCCAACACTAGTAATGTATCCAGGTCATCTTTGAAGCTGATATAAATACAAGAAGTATCTTTAAATAATAAATGAAAACTGTTGATTCACATCCAGTGTAGAATTTAATCATTTGGAAAGGCTCATTAAATGGGATTAGCTTCAATCAGTAATGTTAACAGGTTTAAAAAAAGGGGGAGGGATATTTTTGAGAAAACATTTAATTAATATTTGCCACAATTACTCCAAATAGCAAAGACTCAAGACATAAACCAGAGAGAAAGAAAAAAATGTTATAGCCATGAAAGCATTACCAATTAGCTTCAGCCGATATCTGCTGCTCGCAAGAGTTTTCATATTAACCACTGCATGCGGCAGATAAAGATAAAAAGCTTCTACTCTTGTATTTTCCTTTGTTGATAAAAACGAATGAGGAGCGATCCATGACTTGATAAGAACACTGTTAAGAGTACAATTAATAACTTTGGGCATTATGTAGACGTAAAAGTGGATCTGCAACAGAACTGGCCATCAGAGCTGATTCCTTAAAAGGTTTTAACTCCTAATGTAACTCAGGGGTAAAAAAGAAAGTTTAAATAATCCTTTGGAAGCTTTCTGAGACTGCAGGGCCTTAGATCCAAACAGGAAACACCCCTAGAAATTTTATTAAAGCTCAGAGGATTTTCTTGTCTGTATGGTTTCTGCTTGTGATGCACAACACTGCCTGCAGACACTGTTTCCCGTTTGGATGCGTTTGTCACTCACGGACAAACTAGTACAGAATAAACACCTAAAGTTAACTCCTGAAATGGTTTGACACAGAGATTAGCTGTTATTTTAGTCCTTTACAGAAAATATTCAACTTAATAGTTGTATGACTAATATATGATCTCAAATGCCAGAATCAGATTTAATTTGAATGTATTTACATCCACTTTAGAGCAATAATTTAGGAATTATCATTCCTGAACCCGCCTGCACAGGAACTCGGACATAATTTTTCACATTTCACTGCAAAACAAGCTGCAGTAACAGTGGCTCTCAGAAGAACAACGGCCTCCCTGGAAATCACTTGTGGAAAGCTGCCCACACAAAATGTTAGGCAGGATACCATGCAGCATTGTTTCCGAACACCTTAACTGATAAACACATATAGCTTGATAATGAATAAACCCACAGCTCAGTAGAGTGACAACTACAAACAGTAGACTGTAAACCCATCATCCGAACAATCACTAGCACTAAAACTTGGGTCTGTATGTCCAACCAGCCAATGGTGTATACAATCAGTATAACACTCAAGACTTAAAAGAAAAAAGATGCAACATCAAAACAAAAAGGTCTAGAAAAGACAAGACAGTTTCTAAAGGTTTTCACATTGCCATTCTGAGCTATTCAGCAGTCTGACCTCAATACAGCAGGGAGAATAAAAGGCACGCAAGCTTATTTCCTAATTATTTTAAAAAGAAGCTGTCTTGTTTTAATGAAAATGTTAGGCTATATTTTTTTTTTTCAAACCATTGCTTTACATTTTAAATACAATATGAAAAACTAAAACTTCCCAGCCACTTGATCCAGACCATGTTTGTTTGTGTGCCTGCATGAAATGCAACATCTTCTCTCCTACTAAACGTAAAGGCTAGTTCAAACTGTCTGCACTTTTACTCCATTATTTCCATTATTACTCCATTATTATATTGGAATGACATTTAAATAAAACTTTAGAAAAATGCACAACAAACCTTGAAAACATTTAAAGTCAGTTCAATTCCAATAATAACCTCCTCATATGGTAACTTTCAATATGTTGAAAAGGGACATTTGACACTGTAATATGCAAATAATAGGCAGGGAAAGCTTTTATATTTATATACGTGTGTATGTTACTAACAGTCAAACCATAATAAAACACAATCTGCACCTTTTTTTACATAGCCCTGTTTAGACTTTTCCATTTAGTCAGCGTGCGAATGGGTAGCATGTTTTGATTAACAGTCACAGTAGGATAAGATGACACCATCATTAAATGTAAATATTTTCATGCTCTAAAGACTAGACAGTTGTATTTTGAAGGATGATGTTTTTACGCTTTACTGTCCCGTGTCTGTGACAGCCTATTATAGTCCATCTAGGTTGTGGAGCTCTGCAGGGTCACATCAGATGCCAGGAGAGCAGTTTTGTTGTGGGGAACATGCCAAGACAATGGAACAAGTCGCTGTGAGATATGAGGGTCTGCGCTACAGTAGCCGAGCAGCACAACAAGGGTGTGGTGAGTCGGAGAGAGGAATTCTTCGGGACAGACAAATGTTTTATGTAGTGCTGACAAAGAGGACACTTTGTGTTTTTTAACCGCATAACAAAAGGAACGACGTCGACCAATCGGTAGCCTAAAAGCTTCTGATAATTTCGCTTTCCAGGAATTCCCGTGTCGAGGAAAAACATTTGATACACTCAGTTTCTGTACACTAGTCAGGCAGGTTTCCAATGAGAAAACGAAAGTTAAAAGTTTTACCCTGCGGATGAAACGCACTTTAAATGTAAACCTCCAGCTGAACTCCACATAACTAAATTACGCAATGAAGTATTACAAAGGTAGGGACGGAGGTAGGTGCGCTAGGAATGCTGCTTTGAACCATATTTTCAGCAGGATATGGCTAGAGAGAGAGAAATAGGTGTGTCTCTTGTTAATGACGTTTTTGCTTCATATTTTTGTTGATCAAACCTCAGGAGAAACTGCCGGGAAACTTCATAACAAGTAACAAGTTTCAACTCGCCGAGTTGCTTCTGGTATTTCAGCTCATGTCTCCACTGAAGCAGAACAGCTTCAACCAACTACTTTAACCTCAGATAATAAATCTGGTTGATAACTCAGTCATTTTCTCACGCTTCGTTGGGGTGAATCTCATAAAATGTGCGTTATTTTCTTACCTCTCAAAAGAGTGTGCTTCCAAATCAGAGCTGCTCCGTATTTCCGTCCAGCTGCGCCTAAAGCTAATCAGAGTGAACCGTAGAGAGGCAGTCGCGATTATACTGTGTAGACCCACCCATTGTGCTGCATTCACGGTCTCCAGGAAAAGTCGCCACACTCCAATCCGTGCTGCGTTTCTCGATCAAGCTGTGTATAGGAGACCGGGGTGTATAGGCCTACTCTCAGACAGTGTGCTGATTGTTTGTGTGAGGAGATTGTGACCTGGATAGTGACCGTCTCTGATTATCTTCTTGGGTTCTTTTCTTGTGGCATTGTGTGTTTCTGAAGGGGGTCTGCAAGTGTATGAACTAGTTTTTATGATTCTGCAACTGGTCGGATATTGTTTAATCTGTCAAATAAAAGACTGGTATCCTTGCCCTGAGGTACAGAACACAATAACTTGATAATTATTACTGGTATAATTTCTTAAAAGTTCATGTCTGGGTTGAATTTACCATTTTATTAACATGTCTTATAGACAGTGCCCGAATTGTGATAATGTGCTGTTGGTTTATCATTACTCACTTTAGAATCAGAATGTCTTTCTTGTCATTGTATGAGATCAGTGCAGCTCTTTAAGTTCAAAAGTAAATAAAGAAAGAATAAAAAATGCATGTAAAACTTCACATCTATAAAGGGGATAGCTTTTAGTGAATACATGCACTAAAAACCAAGACTAAGACTATTTACATATCCTGAGTTTAGTGCACAGAGGGCATTTGCATATCCCGTGTGTGTTTGTTTTTGTTTTTAATGCTCTGTAACGCCTGCACGATAGTTCAACAAGGTGGGAAAGGTTTTTTCTTATATTTTGTGCTTTCCTGGCCTGCTTCACCCACTTTGGGAAAAGTCCTTCAGGAACTCCAAAATCTAGAGGCAGATCGAAAGAGGTGCTCCCAGGTCTGCTAATTTAATCCCCGCTGATTTATGTTATTCCAAATCCAAATGTGGCATCATCAATTAAATATGACAGACAGAGCTTAAAATAATTAAACAGTTCAACTGATTAACAATGAATCAATAAATACTGCAGTATAATTGATGTAAAATGCACGATAGCCTACTGCTAAAAAAAACTTGTGACAGTGAGACACAAACGAGATACTACAGTCAGAATGCCCAAAATTCCTATATATTTGAATGTTACCTGAGTTTCAGATTCATGCACCAGCACGCGATTTGCTGAAATGCTTCAACAGTTGAGCGAGCCCTCCCCTTTACGGTTAAAAATAATGACATCATTTATTTGATATAGTTGTAGTTTTTATTTTTCTATTTCTGTTTCAATGATGTTTTATCGAAATTCTCCTTTTTTGCATTTTTAAATCAAATTTTTTACACGATCCTTCTGATGTTGTTTTTATGTCTTCTTGTGTGAGGAAATGGACTTTGACCTCCTGTGCTTCTCTCCCACAGACCAACAGGAAATCACACAACAGGGATTTGGGCTTTTTAACATGCCATTCTTTCATTCAGGTCAAAAGTTCAGTCCCTTCAGTAGCTGCATCGTAGAACGCTACTGAATCACAGCTGCAGCTTTGCATTATGAAGAGCATTTCAGTCACAGCATGAGGATTAGTAGACCACACTGATCTTTCAGCACTCACATATCAAGAGTTCTTTTTGAAGACAAATATGGAACATTTATCGTGCCAAAAGAAAACTGTCCACAAGTTCTCCAGTGCATTAGTGTCACAACAAAGACGTGTTGTTCTAGGATCACAAGCTTCACCAGCATGCTGAATATGTGAAATGTCTGCTTCCTAGTTTTCTGGCAATGATTTCGACAATCCTGTCCAGGTTCCATG
The DNA here is from genome assembly GCA_037177035.1 of Craterocephalus eyresii. Taxonomy (NCBI): domain Eukaryota; kingdom Metazoa; phylum Chordata; class Actinopteri; order Atheriniformes; family Atherinidae; genus Craterocephalus; species Craterocephalus eyresii. Next base: position 11,818,969 of record JBBBVT010000014.1, read on the forward strand.
ATAACGTATGAATAATGTAGTTTCACATAAAACACTGGCACCACCCAGTAACACTCAGTGTTGATGCTGTTTCTGGCTATCTGGAAGTGGTTATCACAACTTCAGCTTACTGATTGGATAAAGAAAAGTGTGTGAGTTGGAATCAGACTGTAGCAAAAATGTGCACGCAGATTTATAGAACCACACTATACAGTCTCATGATGTCTCTGCAGAAGCTGCTCTTTTGGCCTGGAGCTACGTGGTTCATCTGCTAACTCTTTTGTTTGAAAGATTTTTGGTTTAAGGACCCTTTATAAAAACCTTTTTTTTCTTTATTTCGTATTTTCTTTTTAAAAAAACAAAACAAATGCATGGTTCATGATTAGTTGTAAGGAGAGTCATGATAATACATTTCTTTGAGTAAATTGCAGTAATTCATTAAATGGATACTAATCAAGCATTATTAAAGTTCACCTATTTCATAAATAGCCCGAGAATGCTCATTTCAGAGGCGGGGATGCTAAAACTCAAATTCAGGTCACTGCACATGAATATGATAAATGCTACAGGGAGATGGAAGATCAGGGATCAAACTGTTAATCTGAGCAACAAGTAGTTGCGATTTTGCCATTAGAGTCAACTGTAGGAAGTCCTACACAAAAACAGAAACCGATCCAAATTTTAAAAACTAACAAATTTCTTTTGCCATGTTGTCTTATTTTATGCTTCTGTTTTTTTTATGGCCACAAGCCTGAAAAATAAAAACAATGGAATTTGTCAGCTTCATCTGACTCTGCATACATGGTCACTGTTTACTTTCAAGACTGCAGTTTTAATCTTTAAATAAACACATTTTCTTTTTCGGAGGTCTGCTTGTATCAGAAACTGGCCACACAGGATCATTTGCCTTTTATCAATTTCTCAAAGTTTAGGTAAATCTGAGTTGTGGTCAGTCTGTTCATTCTCCCCAGGACACATAAAAATACCAATAAAACCTTTGTGAGACCCAAACGTGGCTTTTCCTCATCTTTTCCCCACACTGATCTTTTATGGTTTGGTGAACACAGAGAATGAGGCAACAGTCTTGAGGCTGCAGAGAATCACTGAGTCACCCATCATGTCCCAGAGGAAGTTTACTCATGAAAATGGAGTTGAACTAGATGTCCTTGTTTCACCCTGTAGTCAGTACCACTGCTGAAGTGTGTGGACAGTGACACTTAGTGGTGATACATACATAATACAGCAAGCACATACTCGATAAGAAAAATACTGATGCCGGCCAGCAGTAGCCTCACGTTGACAAGGCTCCCACAGATCTCTCTGTCTGCTAGTGATCTTGAGCATGACCTTGACCTACCTAAATTAATAAACTCATCAGCTTATTAAAAAATATTATAGTCTTTAACCATCTTTAGTAGATCTCTGCTTGACATTGACACACACATTTTATTGTAAGAACTTTGATATCCAGGGCCACTGAGTAGACTTTTGGCTGAACAGGTAGAGTAGCAGGATGGGTTGGAAGATGAGGCAGGAAGAAAAAGGAACTCTGGAGCAGTGGAATCATCACATGGAACGACTGGACTAAGAAAGAAAGAGCAAGTTAGATGATCCTTCCGACCTCTGCATCGCCATCCATCACACACCGGATGCGTGTCAGATGCAGAGCGCCCATAAGTGCATTCCTCTCTGCTGCACTGAGATCACAAATTCAACCAGGCTGAGGTTAGCTTCCGATTCACAGCCTCTGAGGCTTATTTATATTTTTACAAAAAGAATAGTTTCTAAAAATCAGAAACTGTTTTTATGAGTCTATGTTCTGTGTAGATCATTTGAGTTCAGCTTTGAAGCGTCAAAGTGATGTTGTTTTATAACAGGTCTCAAACATCAGCCTAATGTGAGTAATGATGGAGGAAATCCGATGTCAATATACAGCGTTTGATGAGTGTCAGCCATGACGTAATGTTTACACAGTCTGCAAATCTGCATGGCATATGGTATATTTTGAAATTTACCAGACGCTTTACACTAATGCCATGTCTGATTTCCTGTCTGATCCTATCTGAACTGCTGAGCTGGATGTATTCCGGATGTGTGCTCCATCAAAGATCAACTTGGCTTCTATATTTAGCAGAGAGCCGCATCAAGGCCCATCTGGAATGCATCAGACACAAATAGCAGGGCACCAGGTGTGAATCCCACCACTAACTAAAATGGGACCATTAGTTGCTGAGGTTGCATTGCAGAAAACGCTCCACACGCGGCCAGTGGAAATGGGCCTTCATGCTCGCATCAGTTCTCCTCTTCTGAATAATGAGAAGAAAAGCAGGAAGTGATAGACTGAAAAGGATTAAAGATGCAATACAGGGCGCGTATGGCTCCAAGTATGGATGAGGTTCACAAAATGAAGCAGGGATCAAAACCAGGAAATCTGCCAGGAAAGCAAACATAAAAGATGGCACCTGGCAAGGGAAAAGTCAAAACTAAACCCAGTGTCAAAAATCCAGGAACAAACGTTATTAATATGGGAAAGCCAAGCAACAATAAAAATAGGATCAAGCCCTGGTCATAAATGTACTAAGAATATGAGGGATTAAGGTTAGAGTACTGCTCACAGGGAATATAGACAATCTAAGGAAAACACACCATCAGGGGGCACATACTGTAGCTCATATATAAAAGTGAGTGATGACTGATTTAAGCTGGGTGTGGATACCAACTTAAAAACTAGCTATATGTACTGTAATATAAACACAGGAAGTAGCTAAAATGGAAAGAAATAGATTAATTTAAGAAATAGGAAAAAAAACATGACCTGGAGAAACAATCAATAGATTTTATTAACTAAACTAATTGTGGTAATGTAAATACTGAAAATGAATCACAGGGGAAATTTGTTTTGCTAATGGAGCTGAAAAAATGAACCAACAGGATATTAAATGAGCACATAAAATAGGTTTCGATCGTACGATCATTCCTGCGCAAAGTCTGGTATTTATGAAGTTGAACTTGTACTTAGGAATGTGTATAGGCCTATATACACACAACTCTGACCATGTGTAAGCACAGATGCTAGTGGTAGAACGGGGAAACTGCATCATTTTGGGCAGG
>JBBBVT010000014.1:11863876-11877076 GCA_037177035.1 Craterocephalus eyresii
CAGTATTGAAGAAGAATTCTTGATTCAGTGTTGCTACAACTTAAGGAGTGCTTTGCACATCTGCTGACCCAAGACTTTTATATAAAACTATGGAAACAGGTGCAGGTCATGGCAAATGTGAAGATTTAGAAGATTTTTTCATTTTTTACAAAATAATTATGTTTTAATTTTGAATATTGCTGTAATATTGTGACACAAAATATTGCAGTGTTACTGTACGCAAAAGTGTACTAAAACTGTATACCTAATTTAACGACATATTTTCATGTGAATTTTTATTGATAACTTTGTACAGAGAAACATATTGTTAATACAGCTTGAATGTACTATGGAATAAATTTGTTAACAATGTTGACAAGGATGGGAGTGGATCTGAAAATGTCTTTGTGTTCCTGACAGGGTCAGGGAATAACGGTGCAGTCCGCTGCCACTGTTAATCGAGTTGATCAAATAGTTTCTTATTATACCAACAATCTTCACAATTCACACACATAAAAGGGAAAAAACCTCAACTTCCGTATTGTTTAAATTATGTAGGCTACTTGCTTATAATTAGTGCACGCTTATATTAACATTAAGATCCACCCAAAAATCCCATGGCCTATTCTCATATTAAATCTAGTCACATGAACGCTGCCTAAAAAAATCTTGCTTCCACAGCTTGACTACTTTAGCTTACAGCTATTATGTATCTCTTATAGTTACATTTAACCTTGCTTCCAATTACCACTAGTTGTTGGTCCTCTACTTCTCTAAAAAAAGGAATGCTGAGCAGTTATGTTGACAGCTTATTTTGTTCACAACATTTCTGCTACCGATAAAAAAATAATGGGAAGGTGGTAAAGGTTAAAACTTGATTTTCTCTGGAAATAGCCTTAAATGTAGCCTTGAAAAGACCATATTTTCACTAAAGGATTTTATTCTCTGTGTATATATATATGAATTCAAAACAGCAACACAGAAGCAGTGTGATGAGAAGGCCGAACCGTTTCAGATTTTTCAAGTAATGTTGTCTCATGGCCCTTTTAAAAAATATGTCAATCTGAATGGGTGAGTTGAAAAGAAGTGGAAGAACCTAATAGATTTTTATTCAAGGATCTTCCATTTGTGCCAGTGCACCATCCCTCTCCTCTCCCTTTCTTGCTCTCATCCATGTGTGCAGTATCAAATCCCTGCATGTCACTGGGGAGCTGTAGACCTTTACCTACTCTGGTCTGGCTGTGTTAAAGGTCAGATATGAGAGGATCTCATACACCAGTTTCAGATGTCAACAGTGCCCACCTCCTACAGCTTGGATTAAGAGGCGAGGAAACAATGGCTACCAGGAGATCAGCCTGTCAGTAACAGTCTGTGTCTCTGTCGGGGGTGGAGTGTATGTGTGTGTGTGTTTGCGTGTGTGTGCGTGTGTGTGTGTGTGTGTGTGTGTGAAAGACAGGGAGAGAGTGAAAGACAGAAAAATGAGCTGTATGCATGTGTGCTTGTAATATCAATACCCCACTGATCCTCTTCTCTCCACTGTGGGTCTCTACACACCTCTGTTTGCCAGATGTATTTATAGAGACTATATGTGTGTGTGTGTGTGTGTGTGTGTGTGTGTGTGTGTGTGTGTGTGTGTGTGTGTGTGGATTTCTGTTTGTGTGGCTGTGACGATCAGGTGTGAGTCTGAGTTGCCTGCTTTGCAGTGAGAGATGTCTGTGTTGACAGGGATGATGCTGTTTATTTTGGCAATATGCTATAAGGAGCCACGGGACAAGATGTGTGTGTGTGTGTGTATGTGTGTGTGTGTGTGTAGTGTGTGTATGTATGCTCAGTTGCACATCTAAAAGTGCTGCCATGCACAGAAAAAGCAGTCTGCAATCAGCCATAATCAGGTGATGTGAATTGTTGTACGTCTGGGTGTGTGTGTTTGCGTGTGTGTGTATGTGTGAGTATGTCTTAATAGCTCAGTGGGAATCAAGTTTAATTATTGACCCACCCACACAAACCTGCAAGACTGCAAACTTTTCTATGCAAATGTGCGCAAACGTCTCTAACGGCCTGCTCTTCTAATTCTTATGTCTCGGTGATTGCTTAATTGTTTATCGCTCTTGTTACTGGGGAAGAGAAGATAGCACATCCAGCTAGCTACAGCTGCTAGACTGTAAAACCAATGAGGGGGGTAAATGCAAAACTGTCTCTGGCACCACAGGGAATTCCTGCAGCACCACACATGTTATTGAAAAAGCAGTGGGGGGAAAAAAAGGTTTGCTGATACAGTCTAAACAGCTGATCTTTTTTTTTTAAAATAAAATGAGATCCAGATGAAACCTAGCAAGGGGGAGGAGGAACCATGATGGAAGGATAAACAGCTGCACTGGAAACATCACCAATGGAGTCACACAGTGCAGCACATTGTAGCAGAGTCTAAGCTGCATGAACATACAGTGCTGCTGATTGATTGAATCAACTCTTAGCTTTGATGAGTTGTACTTCACCTTGTGAAAAAGAAGTGTTTTGAAACTGTCACCAGTACTGCTGGAATGTGTTACTTGAGTGACTTCAAGATCCAATCTGATAACATGGTAATACCTAACCAACTGGACATTGCACAAAACCGGCTTGAAAGATACCAAGAGCTGAAAGAGGAAACTACTGTAGGAATGCACAACTCAAACAATAAACTTTACCCAAGGACAACTGCAATATTAAGAAATAAAAAGATCAGGATTAATTACTTTTGGAATCTGTGTGGACTTCATAATAGCTTATATACAGTAGGTCTTATTCTGTTCATTTAGCAGACGCTTTTATTCAAAGCAACTTGCATCTGACCACACCAGCAATGCTGACACTGTAAGCAAGGAGGCTCTTGCCTAAGGACACAATCAAATGTGCTTGGGGGGAGCAGGATTCAAACCGCCAACCACAGGTTTAAAGGACAATGATACTGTATATATCCTGCCTGGATCCAGATGCGGAGCCGCCCCGTCTGGCATTATGTTTGACGGAGAGATGTAGTTTCATAAGGTGATGCAGTTATTTAGAGAAATGTTAACCTTAATAAAATCAAAACATCTTTTTTGTGTAAAATCGAAGTGGATCAGAAACCCTGTGGAGTCCCTGCAGGTTTTCCAGTAACATGTTTGTTGTGCTTCCCATTGATAACAGCAGATGGTAGTTTTTTGCATGGAAATGCAAAATTGGTTGATTCTGATAAACAATCATCACACCTCACCGACCTGGCAGGGTTTATCTACAGTGGTTATGGTGATGTCGTACTGCTGCTACACATCCACAGTTGTGGAAGTATTGATGTTTGTTTGCCTGGCTACGCTTCTTCTGCCTCAAGCAGAACGATGCTTCTCTTCCTCTGTGGTGTGGACAGTTGTGACATTTTGCAAACGTCTGAGAAATTTTGTGATTTGTATCTGTTTGCAGAGCTGGAGTGCACACCTGTCAATTCAAGGTTCATGTTGTGACTTGAGGAGTGAGCTTAGCATGCCAGTAAATCACACATGAAAAGTTGCTCATGCACTGCTCGGATTGGTAAACTACAGTAAGACAACTTTTTATATCATTCTGAAAAGTATGATTTCATATACTTATTTATTTATTTATTTTTGCAATCATTTTTAGTCAAAGTTCTGCTCAGGGCTGATCTTTCCTCTAATTGTGGGGTTGGAAATCTCAATTATAGCTCGTTTTCCCAACATACTGGTTCTTGTTTTGTTTAGTTCTGATTTGTCATGTTTTGACTTCTTGGGTCGATATTTTGATGAGATTTTAAGGTTTTGTAGCATCTTCATTGTGGTTTTTAGGAGTTATTTACCTTTTTCAGCTCCTGGTTGCATCTGCTTTAATTCTTGTTTCATTCTGTTTCTTTTGCATTCTTTGCTGTGTTGTAATGATCATTTGTCTCTTCTTTTTTTTTTTCCTACTGGAGGGGAGAATGGGTCATCTGTCAGACATTTCTTCAGCGGTGAGAAAAGTTATTGGCAAAAAACTGATTTGCACATAGGCATAACATACATGAAGAACAATTTTTCAAACAGAAATGCCAAACATTCAGTTCTGGCTGTTTTCATGTTGAAATGGAGGATGCCTGATGTAACTTGATTATTTATTAACTTAATTATATGATTTTCACCTAGAATAGATTTTTATGCTTAAATGACTTGCTGTGGGTAGCGGTCATTATCCCTTGATGTCCGTTCAGCGAAGACCTGTTCACTCCCCACACTTATAGTGGTTTCCTTTATGTTGTGTAGACACCAAGCTTTCTTCCTGCCTCTCGGTCCTGGTCTACTTGTGTACCAAGATTTGTGACATCATATCCCAGTCATAGATTCTCCAAACTGAAATTTGAACCAGCTATGTTGACTTCCCTGTTAGCTTTTATTTCCCATCGAATTGCATTCTAGATAATGATCCATCCTCTTCTCCCATTTCTCTCTCTGCACTTTCTGATTTCTGTAACATACATCTGCATCAGATAATTTTCCTAATCTGTCCTGGGCAAGCCATCTTCTTCTGCCTCTGAGTAAAACAGCTTAGTATGTGACTCACTTAGTATAAACTCTTTGAAAGCCACTGCGTAACACCGAAGCTCACAGCTAAGTCTTTGATGAAACACAACTGTGACCTGCAACAAGAGATGAGTAATTACTAGCTGCATCAATTACCTCACTTATCAAACGATAGTGCTGAGCTATGATGCAAGTCGAATATAATACCAAGCTATCTATAAAGAGATTCTGAATGCTTTAAACATTCAGAAAATTAATCCATGCAAATTTGATTAAAAAGATTTGAAAACAAGTATTTGAATAAGAGGGGTTGTGTATGGCAAGCGTGAAGATGAATAACATGAATATATTACGGATCAGGGGACTGATGCGTTCCAAATCGCCTGTGATGTTTGAGAATTATAGATTTATTTGTTCATGTAATTTGCAGAAGCCGAGGTAAGAGCACAGTCATACAGAAGGTATCATACTTGCTCGTGCTGATGTTTTCACACGTTGAGCGTTGCCTCAGATCACAGCAGTGGCGGCTGGTGGTTGAAACAGTTTCCAGTGTGAATGTGAAGCATAAAAGAAATGTTTTTAAAAAACACGCCTTTAAACAGAGATGATAGGAGAGGGCAGTGCACTTGAATATCAGATGAATGTGTGTGCTTCATTACAGCACAATTAAGAAACAGAGATAGCCAAAGTACAGTTACACAAAAAAGGTTATATCTACTGAAGTGTGTCAAAACCAGTATACACATTATTTTATCTTGAATTTATTCATGGGGAGCCACTGTCTCTGTGGACTGGACAGTGTGTGTGCTCAGCAGTCGTACGTCACATTTTAAATGAGCAGTTTGAGCTGCTTTCGCTCCTCATTTCATCTGGTTCAACAGTGAGCCAACCTGTGTGTGTTTGTACAACGCCAGGTGCATTTCCTAACTATTTCATACCATTTGTGCTTGCTTGGTTTTGGGAAAGACACTTGTTTTTTCACATTACATACAACGTTGGATGTTTGTATGGGGGTGTGTGTGAGTGGGGGTGTGTGTCAGGGTAAAAAACCTCACCAGTCTGTTTATGTACAAGTGAAACGCGTCAAATGTATAAACTCTGGAGAGGAGTCTGTGTCATGGGAATGCAGAAGGAATGAAACAGATAGGGAATGGGGGGATGAAGTGGAGGTATAGAGAAAAAAAAACATATGGGTAGAGAAATCCCATGTGAGAAAGCAGCCTGTTTATTAGCGGTGTAGGAATGTTTGTGTGTGTTTGTGCCAGTGTGCACACTGCTGCTGTGTGTGCACGCTGAGAAGAGGAGATTTAACTAGGACACGTTTCCCATAATGAGGCAAAGCCAAATTCTGAACAAGATTCCCCTTATCAAAATATTTTTTTCGTCACTTTTTTTTCTTCCCCTCTGTGTAATGCATCCCTCAGCATGCAGATCTGCCTCATGGCTACTGTGTTGCTGCACAGCATTAGCGTGAGTGCACAGCTATCATACTTTGACTTTCTACACTACATCGCTGGCTTTTCAATTAGACTATTTGTCGATAAAAGCGAGTTCACAAGCACTTCCATGTCAGTAGGGAAGCTGCAGCTTGAAGGAAGTGATCTCAAGTACAACTTGGCAGCCATTTGCCCCCCCCATTCCTCGTACCCCACCACCAGTCCTTAAAATGTCGACCTCTTTGCTTTCCGCACTGAATATTGTATGTCTTTTGCTCCCTGGTGCTTTGTGCAGCATTTTCTACAGCATTCTTTTTTTTCTTTCTGTTCATTGTTTCAACATTTTTGTACAGCAGCAATTGTTTTATCCATCCCCAGGCAGATTTCCTCAACTGGCTCTGAGCAGGACTTCCAAAGGAAAGGTTTTATTTATTCATAAGGCAGACATACTCACCTCAGATTGTTCTAAATTGTATTCATGTTCCTGACTGCTGCTGACGTGCTTTGCGTTTGTGCTGAAGATTGAATTAGACTCAAGGAAAAGAATTGCCTTCAGAGAAACATAGGGGATAACGGTGTGTGTGTGAGTGTGTGTGTGTGTGTGTGTCTCCGGTAGTGTGAAGGAGGGTTGTGTTCCATTAAAGGGGACCAGTTTTCTGTGATCACAGCTCTGATAAGAAATTGTGGGAAACCACAGTCACAACAAGCCACACTGGAATATCAACTAGACAGGCACACACATCCGCTCTGTGTGTGTCTGTCTGTCCTCCTGACGCACACCCAAAGATGCAAAAACATTCACACATGAATCAACAATATTTATCCACGTGCATCCTCTTTCTTTTTTGCTAGTTCAAGCTATGTTTTCACGTGCAAATGGACAGGCTTGTGTAGTTTCCTTTGCAGTGTCATGGCAGCTGCTTTAAATTTGCAACTCAGGGACACAAAGTAGTGCTCATTTCTGTTTGTTTGGCAGAGCCAAGTTCCTTAGAAGAGATGACAAGGGAGTTTATTAACTGTCAAAAGAGATTAAGGCAAATTGTTTTGCAGTGGTGGAGAAAGGTTTTCAGACACCCCACCCCACAATCCAATCCATTTTCTCTAAGCACACTTAAAGGAACTGAGACTCACGAGTCACGCCATGGGCGCCATGGGCTGTGTGGGTAATTGCAGCCACCAGCCAAGCCGTAGTTACAGCAAAATCTGTGACCCTGCCAGAATGGCAGCGCACAGAAACACTTCATAGACCGTCCATATTCCCGGCACTACACTGGTGATGTAGTAACGCTGTTTACTATTGGATGGTTTACTGCAAGACCACTGGGCGTAAATTGTGAAAGCAAGCAGCATGTGGATTGACAAAGTAAGTAACGATGGGCTGTTTGTAAACATTCAGTGTTACGCGGCTGCTTATTCCAGCTATGTGCATGTTAGGTCTCCGACGCAGTCACAGCACAAAATACCAACAAAACCAAAAAAAGCCATGAAAATGTTTTTATTTGAAAATAATTGTGATTGTGTACTTATTTCCACCATTGTATCTTCTGAAGGTATCGCAAACTTTGATCAAGTGTAAAATAAGATTGTTAATCCAGGCCAGTCGAGGGGTAAATAAGATCCCTATGGTTTGACAGACAGTATCTATACATACCTTGTGTATCAAAATACAAAACCTTATAAAATTGTATCTGTAGTAAATACAAAAAAGAGCATTTCCATATAAGTTTAAAGATCTTATGCACTCAGATTTTCCTATGTTTGAATATTGGGCTGTAAAATGCAGTGACTCACTGATTGCCAATGACTGTGCCAAGATCTGTTTATTTCTTTGTATTTGATAATTAATATTTTGATATTATATGCACAGTCAAAAATTATTAAGCCAGTCTAAGGATTGCCCCAGAGCTAAGCTGGCTGTTGCTCAAGTCATGTTATATACTGTATGTTTAATTATTTTTTTCTGAAACTTGGGAAATTGTAAAATAACTTGTAAAAGAAACACAACCAGTACAAAAAAACATTTATCTAGTGCTATATTTGTTATTCTAATAATAGGACCAAAAAGTTACTGGAGTCTATCTCAATGGCTGGCTATTGATAGAGATGCACAGTCCACCCAGGACTGGCCGCCAGTATATCAAAAACAGCTACATTAGCTTACAAGGATATTTGTTTGTATTAAAACTCAAAACTATGAAATGGTTCTTCATCATTGAACTGTTTCATTTCTAAGTTAACAAGAAGCAAACAAAAATGTACATGTAATAAAGAAGTTTACTACAACTATGTGACTGAAAACTGGTTCTGCCCCCTGGAGACAGTACTGTTAGGCAAGAAATCCCACTATGGTGCATCCTCGGAAACACACTGTGTATGTCAGTGAGAGTGTGTATTTGTGTTTTTCATGCACCCGCTTTATGAGGGCAAACATTATAAATGATTTATTTAAATTACATGATTGTGCAGGAGCATCTGCCCCGATTAGCAGGATGTAGAAGACTAAATCACTTTTAGAGTCAGACAGAAATGGTTTAACACTCTCTATCTCGGCTTATAACTGCTGCTATAACATACACGTCGGCAGACAGCAGAGAACAGAGCTGTAAGCTGCTTTTAAAACGAATTTGATAATGCAAAAGAAAAAGGTCACTTGGTGATAAACCTCACTTCTTTCGGCTTTTCTGTGACTTTCAGCTTATCTTATAGTCCAACTTGGAGACCAAAAGAAAAGAGTAAATGTTGGGTTTTTGTTGAGAATGGGTACATGGTAATGTTGCTTTACAACACCTGGGCAGGCAGCTGCTTACTAACAAATTTGCTAATTCAACAGAACTTAGAAAAGCACTCAGAGGATAAAGACTTGACTGAAACTGACGCCAGTAAAATTGAATTCATAGTATATAAATAAAGAAAGGTGTAGAATAGATTGAATCAGTTCAACAGCATTTTTCGTTTTCTTAGTTTTCTCCTCCTAAAATGTTAAAGTAAAAATCACAAACTAATTGCTTGTGTTTGCCCCTGTGTCTTTATCTGATTCTCACCAGCCCAGCCGTTCATATCTGTGACTGATGACTGATGGAGGGACATGCAAAGAAGTTAATAGCTCACACTGATGTGTTGGCAATAAGTTGCGATGAGTTTTGGTCTGTTTGCGCCAACTGGCACATCTGCCAGAGACACTGGCAGCATAAAAAGGCTCCTGCTTTGGGGCATTTGCTGTGACAGGATGAATTGCGGTTAAATGTTTCGTCACCAACCTGCTAGTTCGCATACAAACCTGCATGGAAATTGCTTATCTGGGATCAATACCAAAGCACTGTATTCACATGCACAAACGTACAGAGTGCTACTTTCTGATGTTGCTGCATGCTGGTATTTTTATATTTGCTTCTCCTGATCGTAATAAACGTAAGATGGAGCTTTTGCATGCCTTTGTGAATTTACCCATGTATGTGTGTGTGTGTGTTTGTGTGACTAGAGTCCCATCTGTTGTGGATGCTGATATGGCAGCTGCATCAGCAGGGAGCTGACTCGCACATTACTATAAGAACATACATGCAGACCTATAGTACAGAGACTGGCCAGCTAACACTTCATTTGACACCGTAATTACAGCCAGTGATCAGAGATCCATTCATCAGTCCTTATCCTCAGGGTGTCCACTGACCTCCAACAATATCAGCGTGAGACAGAAACGATCCAACAAGAAGGGTACATGAACAAAAGGGAGGAGGGATGGATTGGGTAAAAAAACAATGTTTTGCAAAGAGATGGGGAAAGTGTAGATGGGGAACGATATACAGATTGGTGGGGCTCATGTTTATGTGTCTGGAGATGCGTTTGTCAGCTACTGATTCATTCATTTGTGTGTGTGTGTGTGTGTGTGTGTGTGTGTGTGTGTGTGTGTGTGTATGTCAGGCAGTTTTCCTTCCACCACAGTGACCTTACCTGCTTCATCGCTGCTGCATTATTACGATGAGTTATACATCATTGCTGATCTGCTTCTATCTGCAGCTGCAGGTTGTAAATGCAGTACGTGCACACACACTGGCACACATAGCTAGCATGCACACGGGTAACGCACTGAATTCTGGTAACCTGCATGAAAACAGCATTCATAAGTTATTTGCACTAGACCTGAGGAGACAGTAAGCTAAAGGGGGGTTTAAACTCATTTATGTGTGTGTTGAGGCACAGGCTGAAGTAGAGGAGATGTTAGTGAAGAAAATGTAGATCAAACTGTCAAGAGCCTGTTTTATAGATATTTTAATTGGCTAAAAGTAAAGATGTTTACACTGAGCTGGGACAAAATGCTTTGAAAATAAATCCTAAGCAGAAAAATATTGAGATGAAACCTAACAAGTTCGCAAATTGCAATGGATATGATGATTTTGTGCTTTTTAAAGGGACAGTCCAGCCCTCCAGACATGATTTTTGGTCCTGTTCACCATCACTCCAAATTTATTATGCCATTACTTTCTACATCAGAAAGTAATGGCTTCTAAAGTTATTTAGTCAAAACCTGGGTGATCTAGCTCTAATATTTTCTAATATTTTATCTGTCTACATATACAATAACTACTACAATAAGTACTGTTACATTCATGATGCAAGTACAAGGCAAACATTTGACTACCACTTCATAATTTGTTGAGTTCAGTCTAAACAGTTTACTAAAACACATTTGTTTCTCTCTGGTCTACCGCTAACATTCGGGTAAGAAAATGATCATAGCTGCAGCTAAAATGCATTCTTTTTACATTGCAACCGTCATCCAATCGGGCCAACATTTTGCTGTTGGCCTCGGTTATACAGTATGTAAATACAACAAAAGTTCCCACTTCCTAATTGGGTTAATGCAATAACTACACATGCTACAAGTTTGAAATCAGAACTTTTTGGCTAAGGTTAGAAAAAAAAATTGTTTGGGCTAAAATACTTGGTTTCTCTTTTTTACATGAATTTGACCTTGTGAACACCATTTTTGCAATTGACATGTTCTCACAATCGCTACAGGTCACATAATTCCCAAATGCTATTAAAAAATTTAAGGGTGTATCAAAGGCCCTATGGGGTCATTTTTGAGTGGAGGACAGTTTCATCTCGAGCAAAGATAGGAGATAAAAATGAATCCAATTGAATAACTATTGGGTAATCAGATTATTGAGTATTTTTTACAAAAATAATATTGAAAACAGCCTCTTTGCCTATGTTTGCACTATTTGAAGCTTTTGCCTGTTACCTTAAAAAGCTAGGCTTCATGATTATGATTTATACAGATATTGAAAACAAACCTCATTCCTTTTGTTTGCAGTATTTGCAGTTTCTTATCTGTTTTATTATCTTGCAGTCTATTTATTTTTACAGCTCCTGCAGATTGAACAAATGTGCTCTTGATAAGGGATGTCCTAATTTAGGAAAACCAACTGGAACTTGTTTCTGCTGACCCACCAGTCCACCTTTCAGCATCATGATTCACTGCCTTAATGCATTCCATTTTAGTATTTAACACTCTACCAACTTCCTTCTTACTACTTGCCATGTACTTACCAAGCTTGTAAATACAGTATAAAAAATTATATTCAGCAATAATGCTGGCAATTTAAAAAAAAACCACAACTGTCATGTGCTAAATATTTCTGGGGATTATTGGGAGAGCTATTTTTAAATGATGGTATGCATATGTGTCCAGCCGAGCCTGATATACATGGGCCTACAGGGACCACCCAACGAGATGCTTCATTTACAAAATTATGCATGTAGGGCAGAGAAATAGGTCTGAACTGGGGGAGATTATAGTTAGAGAATGAGATCAGACAGGAATGAAGCCATGACTGAGACACCCTGTTGTTATCCCTTCATTCTTTTATAAAAGGAAGAGAGACTTGGAAAGAAAGAAAGTAAGTCAGGGAGAGATGTGCCAATGCCATTTTGCTGTCTCATGCTGTTTCCCCTCTTAAGGTATTTATTAACTGAGGGCTGTTTGGACAGTAATCATTACCTCCCGTTTCTCATCAGCTCACATCACTGATCATCATAGTTTCTCCTTCACCCCGCCGTTCGTCTTGCCAAAAGATGCACACATCTCAGTAAACAGGAAATCTGGATGGAATAAACTGACACACATTGATGAATCCCCTTTTTTTCCTTATGTAAGCTTCCAAGCCACAGACGGCACATAAAAGACTGTGACAATGCCTAATGTGCTGTTTGTAATTCAATAATGTATGTTACAATTTGTCATGTATTTACTGAGAGTGATGAAATTACATTACTGGTTAAAAACAAAAGAGCTCTTCTGGTTTATCCACTGTGAGTAACTTTTAGCTTTAGTTTGTCAGGCAGGAAACCTTCCACAAGCAAACTAGGAAGACTGATCACTTTTACCTCTCACTGACCAAATACTTGGAAGTAATTTATACCATTGAATGAACTTAGAGGCTTCATTTAATCAGCACCATAAAAGTGTCATAAAAAATGTTCAGGGATTCTTTCTGAAGCAACACACACACAAATAATAATAAAAAAAACACTTCCTGCTGTTTGATCTTTGTAGCCTGTATTTCAAGTTGGCTGCTGGACTGATTCATGGATTAATCACTCCGGCTGTGATAAAAATAAAATAAAAATGAACAAGTTTTTGATGCCAGTCATTGAACAAAAAGTAAGTAGAGGGGAAGCAGAGACAAAAAAAGAGAAATGGAAGAGGAGGAGAAGGTCTAAATATACCAGCTGAGGGCGGTGGAGAAAAGAAAAAGTGCAGCTGCTCTGAAAACCTCGCTGTGATGAAAAATTAACTTGTGAGGCACAGGGAGGAGAGCATTCAGAGAGAGTAAGTGCTTTTACTGCTGGTCACTTTCACCTGTCTGTCTGGTACATGGACACATGAAATCATCCTCCTATTAAAGTAAGCTGGAAAAATAAAGCCTGCCTCCTTCCTCTATCAGTGAGAGGAACAATCAAATAGTTGAACCCCTTTCACCCTCTTAGCTCCCAGCACCATAAGATCACTATCTTAATGCACCTGACTCTGAGTTTCCTTGTTTACAGGTAAGTCACTGTCTGCTCTTCGATGCAAGTCTGCCTGAACTGTCTTAAAATGTTGCTTGCTCATCAAGACTGCTGTAGTGGTACAACCCACAATTCCAGTATAAAGGAAACATTATTAATTTGGATTAAAGGAGACTTCTCACTTTCCCCTGCTCTACCAAACAGCACGGAGCTGTAACCCAGCAGGACGTCAAAACAGCCGGCCTGCG
>JBBBVT010000014.1:11951486-11964304 GCA_037177035.1 Craterocephalus eyresii
ATTGTGCTTTTGCAACTGTGAGGTATGGGCGGTTACTTAGGGGATCACATCATTGGTTTTTATTTGAAAACAGTTTTTCTACAGTGGCAGTTTGTAGGCGATTTCTTTATTTTTTTTTACAGTATTTCACGTAGGCTACTTTTGAAAACACCTGCTCACTGGGCAAAGACAAGGCAGGAGTACACGAGAATGCCACTGCTGATTTGTATAAGTGGAGATAGACATATCTCTGTCTCTCCCAACGGGTCCTCCAGCCTTCTCCAACTCGCAGCAGCTGGCAACTCACAACAAATTCCAACCTTCCAAACTTGCTGAACCAGTCACGTGGTACAGCTGGGCAGGGAGGCTTCAGACGTAATCATTTTCAGCTCCGCCCCTAACTGAAGCGAGCCTCGGTACGCACATCGGGGAAACTCTGCCTTCATTACTCGGCGCACGCCTTGAAGCCTCGGTACAGAACGTCACATCACTAACAAATAGCACATATTAGCAGCACAGGAACCATGTAAATATTACACAGGTAAGAGGAATCCCAGGTAAATATGCTTATGTGGTTTGCTCATTCCCATGACCTCGTACTATGTATATGGAACAATGTTTTAAAATGCAGAAAGGCAACGGTCTGCTGAAAGTGGCGGTTACTCCGTCACAGACTGAATACTTGATCTTGGCTTTCATATTTTTCCAGAAAAACTGTGATATCAAACTGAATCAAAACATATCCACACCTCTTACTTCACAACACTGGACAGACATTTTTAATAATACATACTAATCTGTCAGTTATGGATACAAATGACATCTGCTCATAATGTACCATGGATGTTTCCAACAGCTATTGCCATGCGGTGGTATGCACACCATTTCACAACTTTTGGTCAACGGTTACACAAAACCTTAGAGTTGACTTGTAAAACCCCCCTCTCCCCATCCCTGTGCCTTTTGGGAGACCTACACCTACACACCAGACAGTAACTAGTTTGTCTTGCTTTCGCTAAAAAAACAATTCTGTCAAACTAAAAATCCCAAAATACAAATAATTTGAGTCTGTGGGATAATTTGTTAATAGAAAACATTACTTCATTAAAAAAAACAGTATTCAATAAAAGTAACATTACATTCTTCAGGGGAAATTGGAGACTATCCCTCAACCATTTCAACCTTGACCTCAACTGAGGCTGATTCATTGCCATTCATCCATCCATTTTCTGTATAGTGTAATCCAATTCAGGGTCTCTGGCGGCTGAAACCTATCCCAGCTGTTATCAGGCGAGAGGTGGGGTACACCCTGGACAGGTTTCCAGCCCATTGTAGGGCCAACATAGAGTGACAGACAACAAGTGACAATTTAGAGTGGCCAGTTAACCTTACATGCATGTCTTTGGACAGTGGGAAGAAGCCGCAGTACCCAGTGAGAACCCACGCATACTGCACATGGAGAGAACATGCAAACTCCACAAAGAAAGGCCACTGTTTCAAACCCCTCCTCAGCCCGAACCAGCCGCCCCCCCTTGCTCGAGCTCTGCCTGGGGCTCAAATCAGTGACCTTCTTGCTGTGAAGCAACAGTGCTAACCACCACATCACCGGTCAGCCCTGATTCATTGCCATTAAAACAATAATGGAATACACATATTAACATGCAAACATTGGTTTATGACAAGATGTGAACTATTTATTTATGATAATATAATTGCTATTATTTGCTTATATCCCGGATATTGATTATATTACTTAAAGGAAGGGTATACGATCTTCTCCAGATACCCTCTGGATACTATTTTTTTTCCAGGGGGTATCTGGTTAACACACACCTCATACCCAAACAGCTATTAATAAACTTGGATGAATCTTTTCTTCCTGTTTACAACTGTAGCTGCACGCACACTATACTGTGCATTCACTACTCGGCCTGTGCGTCATGGTCCAAAGCAGGAAAAAGAGGAAATAGCAGGAATGGTAGAGGAGCCTAAGCCAAGCACAACAACGGGAAGCATTAGAAAACAAAAGATAAAAAAATAAAAAAATACATGTTGAATAAAAATTCAATAAAAATTGAAAACTGATCAAGTGTTATTTCATGCAATGAAATTAATTATACTAGACAAATTCTATAACACAAAATAGATATGCATGTGAAACATTTGCGTGGAAAAAGGACAAAAATGAACTTTTTCAGTGTAATAGTTTTTATTTAACAGCTTTACCATTGAAAGCATTGAAAATAAGTCAACTGTTCCGGGTTAAAATGTTAATCTCGACAGTTGCTCAGAGTCCAAAAAGTGAGAGTGGGAGACTTGGCCAAGTATTTAGTGCGCACACACACCTTATTTGATACGCTTGCACCTGTGAAAAAGGCAACATGCAGAACTGTGTGCACTTGAGTGCCCCTCTGTGAACACTCTCACAGCTCTACACACAGACTAATGAATACATTCCACAACACTTTAGAGTCAGTGCAGATAATGAAGTCTATTTGCATAATTAAAGGGGGATGAATCAAAAGGTAATTTACAGTACCCTCTTGTCCCCAGCTAAAACGTAGTTGGGAAAAAAAGGTGGGAAGTGTTGCATACACTTACATCTTACCCCAGAGAGTTTTTTTTAATGCTGTGAGCAAGATGGGGTTTATAATTCAAGCATCTAATAAAAGAGGGACCTTTGTATCTCTGCATGTTATACATGATATCAGTGTCATCACACACAAGGGGTATTGACGCATGTAATTATACAGACAAACCCCAACTGCATAACCCCATGAAAGCAGGAGGAGCAGTTCCTCAAACGCATGAACAAAAAAATAGCTCAGCAATAAGCTCCAGTCAATTTTTCCCACCTACATCTCCTTTCAGTTCTCCCTGCATCCACCCATTTCTTCATCCATCCCCCCATCCAAAGCCTGCAGTCAGCAGTCAGGTATAGAATTCCATTACAGCCTAGTGATGCAGCACTTCAAAGGAGGGGGAACTGCATATTTGTGTGTGTGTGTGTGTATAACAGTGGTTTGTGTGCATGTGCAATACAGTGTAACTGGAAGATTTTTTTGCTACATACAGGAAATCTCATCATCAGACACGCTACAGTGATGTCCCCTGCCAATATCCATCCTGCAGTGTGTGCAAACTGTTTCTGTTTTTTTCTTAATGGGGAATGGGCTGTAAGCAGCTTGGGTTTGGCTCAAAAGCATGACGCCTCGCAAGGATGTAAGCACTAATAATAGAAACTGTATATCTTCATGCAAATGTCTTATCAAATGCCAGCCCGTAGTCAGTATTGCAAATGAAAGAGTGTGAATCAGTATGCTTGACCGTGAACTACAAGTTCAGTAACTTTGTGGAGGTTGTTACAAGAGTGAATGACCAAATGTTTGTATGTACACTGCAGCCCACGTAATACAGATTATTTAGATTAGTAACATTTTGACTCTCTAACGGAGCAGAGATGGAATCCAGCAGTGGTATGACGTACTGTATCAACAAACACAACAAAAAGAAAGAGATAATGAGCGCCCATGATCCGTGAAAAGTCTTCCTGATCTGAACAAATCTTTCACTATAAGAAGACAGTATAGCATTTTCTTGTTGCTCTGGCTCAAACCAAGATAGATGTCATCTATATGAGTGTGAAAACTAAAGTTGATGGATCTCCTCCTTTTTCGTCTCTCAAAAGTACACTGGTGTTAATTAACCAGATGTTCGCAGTGAATCATACCGATGCCACAAACTGCTTCAAACATTGTTAGCATTAAAATCCAACTGCGAAACAGACAAACGCTAAGTTCAAAGTTCAAACGAAGCACTCCTATATGCAAGTCACAGAAAATTCATCAACATTATGGTAATTGTAGATATGTTTAGACAGCAAGCTGCAAGAATACAAAATAAAGACAACAGCAGCACCATCTGATCATGTCAACTGGAAATATTTATCTTATGACAACTGGAAATATTTATCTTTTGACAAAACAGAGTTACATCTTGAACTCGTTTTTTGTTCAGTTCAATTAGGTTGTTCCAGCATTTCCATTTGTAAATAATTCAGTGGCAGAGCCATCAGCAGACAGGCAAGGCTGTATAAATGTTTTAGAGTGTGCATGGGGAGGGCAGTGAGTGATGTTTGAGATGGTGGTGTAGTTTTTAGCGTTGTTTCCTGTGCTTTCAAACATTTCCTCTCTGTCTATCTCCATGTCTCGCTATAATGGCCAGATGAGGTAGATGAGGTTCTCTTTCCATGTTTTCCTGAATGTAAATGGAAGGAGTCAGTTCCAATGCATGTCAACTAAAAAGAGCAGAAAACCGGCAGCTGAAAATAGCGACTATGTGAGATGGACATCTGTTACATGAGACAAAACCTACAAGACACCAGCACTTTAGAGCAGTTTTTCTTTTTTCTCATTTTAATGTTTTTTTTTTTCTGCCCTTACATGTAAACCACATTTCAAGTTAGAAGATTTAGTCACGTTTAAGGTGTTTTTCTCCAACATCGTTTCTGTAAAATTCAGAAAGAAAATATGCTACTATATCAAAATTGCTATCAATTTTTTATCTGACTTGATAGTTTTGTGAAGTTTGTATTATCTCATTTAAAAAGAACCTGCAAGCTGTTAAAGCTGCCAGTGTGGATAAGATATTGGGATCAGGGTTACATTATAATGGTTTTTCTTATTCAGTGTTGAATGGAATTAATGAGATCTGACAAATTAAGACTATGAGGCAAAGATGACTGCAATGCTGCTCTGGTTATGAGGCCAAAAGATAGTGCGAGTCAGACCAGAGTTGGCTGTGAGTGGGATCTGATTCGCGCATTGACAGGAACAACTTTAACCAACACTATTCTTGTCTGATCAGCTGTGGCTTTAGGAGCCTCACTCTGACACTTTTAGCAAGGGAAGAGAGATTTCACACATCAGTTTTATTGTTGTGTGTTGTGAGTTTTTCCTTTCTAAACATTCATTTGTGTCTATATTTTGAAACTACTTTGTGTTGTTTCCACCAATTCAGGATATTTTTTTAAAAGAGTCAAACATTCTGGTCATAATATGTCTACTTGGTCCTTTTTTCCCTCTAAAATCACCACCTCAGTTTAATAATGTGTTGCACTGCTGATTTAGTGTCGGTACAAATAACCCAATGCTCATGTTCCATAAAACCTGTAACCACTAGTCAAGGTTCAGACATCACAGGAGAACTGCAAGATCTGTGAATGTTAAACAGGAGCTACTTGATACAAGAAAATGCTGATTAAGAAGAACAAAGTTGAAGAATGAGTCAACATGAGACATGTCTCCTCCTAATTATACAATTAGCTAAATTCCACTTCAAATTATCTGCCTACTGAGATTGATGCTCAAAGTCACATTAAATGAAGACTTTGTAAAATAAGGTCAAATTTGGTTTCAGGATGGCGAAGTTAAGAAACTCTTAGCTGACTTGTACCTTAGTGCACATCTGACAAAACACATGTGTGTTGCAAAAACAAGAAGATCGAAGATTGTTTATTAAATCATGAATGAAGGTTTTTGCAGATGCACATTCTACTGAAGGTGAGATCAAGACTGGAGCAGATCTTTAGCTGTGTTTTGCACTTATCAGAACCAGGAACAAGTAGTTTTTTCATGTTTCTTTTATGGAACAAACTCCCAGAAACATGCAGCTCTGCTGGAAATCTCAGGACTTTTAAGTCTTGGTTAAAAACATTTCTGTTTCTTTTTATGAAGACAAATTATATTTCCTATTTTCTCTGAGGGTTTCTTACTTTTGTTGTTTATTATTTCGCTATGTCACTCTTTTCAATTCTTCTTAATCCTTTTGTACCCCGCTGTAATGTTTCTAATGTTTTTATGCAAAACACCTTGAATTGTCCTGTACACTAAATGCGCCATACAAATACACTTGCCTTATCTTAATGAAAAGTGTCAGAGGGAGTATAAGTGCATGTGAGATGAGAAAAAGGAAAAATGCAGAAAAAAAATCACTTTTACGTAAAAAATAAATGAAAGAATACGTTAAAGATGGGTTATAGTGATAGACTGGAGAGACCAGATGTGTATGGCTGTGGAGGGTCAGGCTCAAATTTACTGTTTGACTACAATTTTCTTTCAGTTTCACAAAAGTTTTTGTGTACAGAATGATATAGCAGGTGTTTTAAAGTCATGCAATGTTTGCCTCATAAGATCATCAGGTGACAGGAAGTGTACTTTTGATTCATACTAAATATTAGTATCTAATTGTTTTCATGGTAGAATTGTCAGCAAATGTGAACGTCATAGCAGCACTTTCCTTTATTAACGGCAAAACAGAACATTTCCACACCACTGACTGTCATGAGACTGACCTGAAATTAAATTCAAGAGTTTTTTTTTTCCTTTTGCAGTTTTTAGCATGTACAGAATTTTGTTTACTTTGATTTGATGAAGAGCAAAAGAGTTATGGTTGGAATTTGGCAGTGGGTCATCTAGCTATATTCAGTCCTGAGAACCATAAAACATAATTTTCTGCTTTTTCTGCTTGATGTTGCAAATTTCATAACTTTCTGGCAACAACAATTTCCAGTTCCTTGGCAGACTAGCTAAATTTTCCACAGGACCATTTAATGAAAATGTTTAATTCTTCTAATGAAGCATAACCAAGGTCTTCAGTATTTTATTACCACATCATAGATGTACATTACAGTCAAAATGTTACATTTTCTGCTGCTACTAAATGAAGCTTTGATTAGAGCCAAATTCAGGCATGAAAATCTGCATAGACTGCCAATATAATCAGGCATATAAATTCCAGTGTTCAAAGGGTAACAGGAGTATAATATTGTAAATGATAAACTTGTGCAGCACAATGATCAGTTTATGATCTCTGTTGCCTGACTGACACCTACCCTGCGCCCTAATGTTTGAGACACAGCTATTTGTTTCAGCTGACAGGAGCTCAGAGCACAGACAGAGAAAAAAAATACAAAGGAAACAGAGCAGGAAAAGAGAGTGGAAATAGCGTGAGTGAAAGGGGGGCAGGAAAGGTTTCCATCACATTAGACACAGAATTCACATATTGACAAATAATTTATATATTGGAGGTTGACCGAAAAATTAGAAGGGAAAACAACATTTGCTTCCATCTTCATGAATAAAAAAGGTGTGCAGTAACAGTTTATAACTGGCTTTTTATCATAAAGGTGCACAAACCAGGTCCTCAACCCAGCAGATATAAAGTCAGTCTGAGTATTGAAGCAGTGAAATTAGAGCAGCCAGTTAACAGCCTGGAGTTGATTAGTTGGAGTCATGAGGTACAGACACAAATGGCAGCAATTTGCAGTTTCTCCCCATGAATTCAACATCTTTATGTGTGATGTTAAAAGAAAATCACTAAAACATAACACTAAAAAAGGCTGTGAGAAAGATTTTAGACCTTTTTAATTGCAATGTCATAAATCATCATTATCGCTACCTTTCATAGCTTGTCAGGCATTAAGGGAGGCATTTACAGTTAATCCTCCCACCATTAATCGTGACAGGTGGTAGATTTGGTTCAGGACAGGGAGACAGTATGCGTTTATACTTCATTTATTTTTTTCACCTAGAAAAACAACAGTTAATCATGACAGATATGTCCATGAGTGTGTTAGGAACTCTCAGTGTGTGCAGATCGAATACATTGATTGGAGCAGCTATCTCACCTTACTGCACGCCAGCTGCCCATCAAATGGAGATGGAGGGTATGGGATACAGTGCTGAATGAATGAGAGACCACTTGAGGAGACATACACACACACAAAGCAGACACAAAGACATGAAGTCAAAAGCTTCAGTGTGTGTCACTGTTAAATCATCAGCTTGTGAAAATCCTTTCTATAGAGGACACACAGAGTGGTTCTTGTACTGTGTATTGATATCATCTTGGAACCCGTGCAGTTGCTGCCTGTGTATTTTTCCACCTTGGCCTCATCTGTTGACATCTCATTTTCACTCATCAGTTCATCTCTCGCTGACTGAACGCAGCTGTCAGACACCTCACAAACATTTGTCCTTCATATGTTGCTGGTGTGACTGCAGCAACCTTCAGTTTTGTGATGAGCTGCATTTGTATTCTGACTGTCTCAGACGAGCATTCAAGTTAGCTGCACCGACACACTCGCACATATACACAAACTCCCAGCTACCTGTCTATCCTCTCAACACGTGATCTGAGCTAAAGCCCTAGGGGTGGTAGGTGGCGTGTCAGAAGTGATCTGATAGTGCTGAGGTGGTCCAAATGTATCAGTCTTCTTAACCCTGATCCTCTCTCTGCATCCATCTTGAAAATCCCTCCATGCCCTGTCCCTGCAGCTGTGAAAGATGAACTTGTAGTCCCCAGGCCACAGATTTGAAAGTAAAGGGGAGTTTTTTTCCCCCCTATACTATTAAATAATTTTGCAGTTTGTAGCCAGCTGACACAACTTCAAACTTTGAATACAGTATTGAACTGGAAAATTGTGTAGAAATAAGTTTTAAAGGAAACATATCATGCTTTTAAATCTTTCCTTTTTGCATGCAAATCATTCATTTATGGTTTATATAAAGCAGAACTGCAATCCTTTGGTCTGAAATCGTCGTTACTATAGCTTCACACACCCCTCCTTAACCCCTGGTCTGAGGTGATTCTTTACAGTCAATGAGAGCAACGTGTTTTGCTGCGGTCTCTTTAAATCTGAACAAGACATTTTCCGCCCCGCCCCCTTGCAGGTCAAAGAGCGCTCTACCTGGTTCGACCAAGCGGCAACCTCCCGTTAGAAAAGTGATACCCATGTGGAAGTGCAAAAAATCGCAGTCCCCTCTTCATCTGCTAGGTGCTGGCTTCAAAACAGAGCAATTTTCCATTGGCTCCCAAATTAAAAAGGCCAACTTTACAGCAGAATTAAACAAATTTACAGCCTGGTTGAAAAAAAACTAATTTTAGGATTAAAATGTCAGGTTTATCTTCATGACAACTGTGTGGGGAGTGAAAAATAATTCTAGCGCCTCAATTTAGATGTTATTTAATCCTAAAGTACCTCATTAATTGTGGGCGTGTCCTTTTGATTGACAGGTGCCAGATGTCCGGGAAAACGAGGCCTAGCGTAGCACAACCGCGGTTTTTAGCCGCTAACAGCGCTTCAGATCTTTAACCCCCCTTCCTCCGTTGGATGGTTAGCTGCCGTTAGCTCTGGGTTAGATTTGTTGGCACATAGCTCAGAGTTTAATGGCTGTCAATCATCCCTCCCCCCGCTCTCAGCCCCCCTGTCCGCGCCTCGTCGTCGGCCATTTATGGGCTTTCCGCCAGTCACGAGACTCGTGACGGTGCCAAGATGGTGGAGGAAGGAAACGCCCAATGTGCATCACTTCAGTTCAATAGAATCCTATGGGTCACGTGGTTTAAGGGTTTGTCCATTCTTTTTATTCTAATTAATATTTCCATGTAAACCCAGAGGAGAAGATTTTAATTCCAAATGATTAAGTCCCGAATTAAAAAACATAATGTAACTGTAGCCACTGACACTACAGGGAGTTTTGATGAAGAAATAAATCATAGAAATTATGGATAAGCAATCACTAATTAATAAATGCATGTTTTACAAGGAGGCCAGGGATTGGTGAGACTACTGTGGATCAGATTAACCGCTTTGATGGGTTCAGTAAAAACACAGCCAGTCATGTGTACAATGACTACAGTTAAATAAATGGGCTCATAACTTCTATAAAGTTCCTTTTTTCCCCTCCATCCCACCAGCCTCTTTTCCTCATTTGTATGCAAAGTCCAATCCCTTAGGCTCCCTTTCCTTCTCTTTAATTTTCAGCCATCTTTTTTTAATCAATTTTCTTTTATCTCGGGGAAGTTATTTTAATACTCCTACATCTTATTTCATTCTCAGCAAGACTGTGTGGGGATATCAATTATTCAATGGAGAGGGAGCTGAGGAATATGTTAATATTGATTAAGCTTTCGACACACCTAAGAAGATTACACTCTCTTATCACTATGCTAGAGTGTTGCATTAGCTAGGCAAATTAAAGGACACATAGATACACTACGTTAGATATACAACAATGTAAGAGCATTTGTGTGTCTTCCATGTTTAGATCAGAGATTAAAAAGCATATTTAGGTTACATGATGAGCAGTGAAAAGACTACATTTCTTGCATTCATAATGATCCGTGCATTGCTTTGAAGATTAACCCCTTAAGTGTACCAGAGAAAATAAACAGAGGGCAGGGAAAGTTAAATGCACTGTGCCAGGCTATGGGAGTTCTGGTGCTTGTCTGAAAACATTTTTGCTTGGTTGTGTACGTTGTTGTTTTATTTCAACCATTGTCGTGTTCGCGTCCTAGCTGCCGTTTCACTGCCAGCAGCAACAGCAATGGTTTTGGGCAGTGATACCGCAGATACTGTGGCGTTTGTATCTCATTTCCCCAGAGCCCTGTAGGGCAGCCAGGAGCTGTATATTTGTCAGAGTACAAAGCAGCCAGTCACACGGCCGAGGGGAAAAGGGACTGGAACAGAGGTGGGCGTTCAGGGGACAGGATGTCATTGTGTGTTCCAACAGGGCTTTGAGATATGCAAGTGTTACAGCTGAGGGAGCTGTTAGAAGTCAAAGGGCTGTTTGTGTACTGAAGTTTCCATTCACACCACAGTACAACGAGCATGTCTGCACATGCAAACGTCAGTGTTCATCCCAATAGTTTGGATGGTATACATGGGAGATGTCCCATAGAAATTCAGGAACAATGAATATACTATCAAGTCAGTCTATCAGTCCTCTGGTTGAATCTCAGCGATGCAAGATATATACACACATATTTAGAAGTTTATTTGTAAATATTTACATGTTTTCCACAAAAAGAAATAAGGGAGAAAATGGCAGAATGAAGATGAGAGGAGGTGGGGACATGAGAGAGACAGATGAGTAAAGGTAGAGATAGGAGGTGGTAGATGGGAGGAAAGCCCCCTGCTCTGCATTAATTCTCTGTTTGCCAGTCAGAGCATGCTCTTTCCTATGAGATTAGACTGATAGAATGGATCTGTGTATGAGCAAATGCATGTCTGCACACGCTCTTCTGTGTGTGTTTAGGTGTGCCTTTGCCTGCGTGTATATCCTCACACCCTTCCCTGTGAGATTAGGCTGATTTGTCAGTGATGCAGTTGTTCATCCATGATTAATAGCCATGATTGCAGGAAACAATGTTATTCTGCATTAGTTACCTGTGGGACGCGCTGTACGGCCGCATGTGTGTTTCAGTGCATGGGTGTGAAACATCAAGGATATGAATTCCAACATCTTGTTCTAAACACATTGATGTGGTTGCACATGCATTGATACACAAGTTAACCATCAGTGAGCAAAGCAGTGTGGCGTGTATACGGCATTGCAGGTGTGCATTATTCATGAGCCCGATCCAGTTATATGACTGTGACAGCCATGACAAACCTCTTGGAAAACCAAAGAGCATCAAAGCTTAGCACAGGTGTACCGATCACCTCTGGAATCAGCAGGTGATAAGGGTTAAGTGCTATGTAATGATAAAGGACTAGTGTTACTGAATAGCACTGCAGGTAGATCACAGGTCTTTTGCTAAATAATTGTCAGAGATGTTTATTGATACAGAAAAATACCCATTTATTCAATCCCATTTTTGCATTTAAGCCATCTTTTGTCTTCCATACAGTGAAAGCTTTTTTTAAATTACAGGATTATTGAATGAAATCTTTAATAGTAGTCATTTAATGACAAGTTGCTCTGAAGTGAGAGGCAGTGAACACCCTAGACAGGATAGCCCAGTGGTTCTCAACCTTTTCGAGTCGCGACCCCCAACTCAACATGCACTGCTGTTTGCGACCCCCCCCCCCTCCCCCACGGACCACATTGTCCCATCATTTTGCAGCTAAAATAAGACATTATGCAAACTTTATTCTATTTTTAATGAAATAGAGCAGAAAGGTTTTTCTGCACTAGTGTGACGGCTGGCCTGCTTGTTTGAACAGAGCAGCTGCATTGTTTGCTTTATGTTCGACACGGCCACGCGAAGATCACTTTCAACTCTTTTCACACAGATCCATGGACGCAAACAGAAACAGAACATCGGTCGCAGCCTTTGCCAGTACTGCATACTCTGTTGGTACTGACAACCAGACTTCTTCCAGCGTGTTTGCAGAGAAAGCGTCTGTAAAGTGCGATCCGAAGACAAATCGAGCAGGGCGTCCTGCAGCTCTGATGACAGGCGTACTTTCTTTTGCTAGCAAGCAAACTTGCTGCAGATGTGGCTAAAATAACAACGCGCCTGTTTTTTTTTGTTTTTTTTGTCTTTTCATTCCCACAGCCGCCGCCACCAGTGCTTCACTCACTCAGCAGCTGAACTGCACGCACACTGATTACAATCGAACAAACGCGTTGATGAAAAATAATTTTGGACAAACAATGAAGCAGAAAACAACTCTCTGTTTGAAATGATGTAATTCAGTGTGAATTTAACAACCCTTACTTTTATAATGTTTAAGTAGCCTGATGCTTAAGTTTTACTTCTGCTATTTCAGACTGTCTGTGAACGCTGCAGCCGCCGCTCCTGCTGACATCAGACCAGAGACTAGGGGGAAAAAAGACATTTCTTTGCTCTGATGATGTGTGAATGACAAGAGAAGACATGAGGTTCAATGTTACAGCCAAGAGTAACTGGTTTTTAGTGATAATTTGTCTGATAAATTGCCTATTTAAGACCAACCGCTCGTCGTCCTCCTCATGATGTCAGTACATTAATTTTGCGCATTTTCCAAAAATGATTTGGCGACCCCCAGACAACATCTCGCGACCCCAATTGGG
>JBBBVT010000014.1:11988567-11999916 GCA_037177035.1 Craterocephalus eyresii
TATTTTGAAAACTATGCCATTCATGATATATCTTGGGGATATTTGAGTGCTGATTGTCTGTGTGAGTGATTGACAGCTGTACGCTTCATCAGCATCATCACTACTGAGAGATGCATATATTCTAAGTGAAAATCTAACCGCATGAGGACATGTATGAGAACATTCAAGATAATTTGTGAGCTTTAGGCTCACTTACAGCCTGCATTCCCAAGAACTGTGCTTCGGGAGTTCATTAACAGCTGAAATGTGTGTATGAACTTTACATAGAGCAAGAAAGCTGTTCTTGTAACACACTGACATTGAGAATATGTTGCAAGATTAAGAAAAATTTGCTTTTTCTAAGTCACAACAAAGTCAATTGAAGAATCTTTAGCCAGTTGCTCAGATTTCTCTGGAATGCCCAACACTAAATCCTGTCTCTGTACCTTGAAATTATGAGCAGGTTTAAATGTGTGAATACATAAGTTCACTTGTCTTATCTTTCTACATCCTTTTAAACTATTTTAGTACATGATGTTCTTTAGGAACTCAGCTGCTCTCCATGTCAAGCTGTTTATAATCTCTTTATCAATCACATTTTGCTGAAGGCACGCACAGAGGAGAGGGTGATGAAAGGCACAGAAAGATGAGGTGCTGATGAAAAAGAGTGTGAAGTAGATTATCACCCTTTCGAATCTGTGTGATGACTTTTTTACCCCAGGATATTCATATGTGAATACATACAACCTCCGTCTAATCATGACAGTCTGGACAGATGACGTTGTGAGGCGGTTTAGTGGATCCGAGTGGAATGAACAGCACAGATATGTATAAGATCATAATGTCAATGAGGCTGTAGGAGGCATTTCCTGCAGTTTTACATATAACGGATGGATTAAAATGTGCAGTGATATAGCAACACTTACACGTAGTAATCACTGTCATATGCAGCACCTACAGGGCTGGAGTGCAGAGATTTGATCACCCACTGAAGTGAGAGAAGAGACAAGAATGACCTTTTATATAACAAGAGAAACAGAAAGGCTGCGCATGTGTTTGTGTGTGTGTGTATGGTTGTATGTGTGTGTGTGTGTGTGTGTGTGTGTGTGTGTGTGTGCGCGCGTCTGTATGTTTGCATGAATGTCATTGTTTTTCGAGTGAGGCCTCTTACCATCAGTTAGTTGCCTGGTGCTGACAGTGTTCTGCAGCTGAACCACAGCAGAGCGATCTGGGACCTGGTTTGACATTTCCAACTTGACTCATTAATTCACAGTTGGCAGCCCTGGTGACATGGACACTTAAACTAGCTTCACACTGGCTGCAAATCCACTTGAAATGCACAGTTTATGTTTGATGATGTCACTCACAAAGGCCAGAAATGTGCTCTCACTCTGGGTCATGATGTCGCACTTTATTGTAAACATGGCTGTAAATATGAACAATCTCTTCCTCTTATTATCCCTTCGGATTGGGGATTACTTCGGTTGAGACCTTGTTATTGAGATTCCCAGAAAATCTTTTATCATCGTAAATGAAAAAATAAATCCCTCTGCATATGAATGTGATGGAGACAAGCATGTGCTTCCTGTGTTGATAATATTACAAGGGTAGCTGCATCGATGTTCAATCAAGATTTGTCCCTAGGTCCTCCCTCTATGTCGTTGGACTAAAGGGTTGGGAAGAGGCCTCTTGAGGATAATTCCTAATACTGTTGTGTTTACAGCAGTATTATGAAAGTAAAAACAGTATACAGTATAGAGGCTAGAATTATTATCAGTTATAAAAAAAAATGTGCTAAGTGACTGATTTTGTTTGTTTTTCAAGCAGATGTAATGGTAATGGTACACTGCATCATCAACCTTTCTTTTCAAAATAAGCCTGCCTGTTTGATAAATACAATATGCAAGTAATCTAAAATAGCTAGTAGGGGCCTACATTGTTAGAGGATGTAATGGGATCCCAATGACATTATATATTATCAGTGGGAGAAAATGAGGGATTTAGGGATCTAACAACGGGTGCATCACTAAAACGGCAGCGGTGAAGATGAAGGAAAAGATCATGCTCTACCCAGTTGATCAGCAGTGACTGTCGGAAAGAATACTGTTGTTCATCTGTGATCTTTACAAAAGTGCCCATGAAACTACTTCTCAACCACATAAAGCCAACACCACAGCGAAGTGTTGCGGCTTCTGTAATTTGTGCCTCAAACTTTTAGAAAGCTTTACCAACACTTTCCACTGTAGCCTTCACAAATGTAGGATTTACTGCAAGGCTTTTTGCACTATATTAATGCTCAGATTTGGGTGGCTGTGCTTCCTCTATCAAACTAATTTTGAAATAATGCAGTCCTACGACACAAAAGGAAGTGTTCAGATATCTGTGAGTACTCACTGGAATATCCATCACTTAGTATTCATACAGTTTTTCTGCAGGCTATCTGAATGTGGGTGCATTATGCACAGCTCAATGTGTTACGTGCATCTATCATTCTGATGTGCTGACTTATACAGCCTCTGCTTGCTGTGCCACACACATGCACACATATCTTTTTGCGAGGTGCTCAACAGAGTTTTGAATCCAAAACTGATTGTGGAGATAAGAGTCATAAATCTCTGTCCCCCTGGGTCCATTTCAAGAAGGGATATATAACCACAAGCCATTACATTATATGTGTTTTACTGTGTGTATATCCGGGTGTTCATTTGTGTTTTCGTGGTTGCAAAGTTTAAGTTAAAAAAATGTGCTTTTTGTGCATGACTATGTTTAACCGGCAAGAAAAATATACAGCTCAGTTTTACCTCTTCATGCTTTCACTCATCCAGACAGCTCCATAATAATCATAAGGGCAAAGTTTCACCGACTGAATGGATCCTGTCTCCATTCCAGCAGTAAAGAGCCGCTCAGATTCTCTTGTAATTGTTGGGACGACAGGCTGTGATGACTACATTAATTACAATTTGTGCGTGTGTCAAATACTGTGGGAGAGTGGACATCTTTGCGGATGGGAGTGAGGAAGAAACGTGGAGGAAACCTTTGAGCATGCATGCAGATGTACGTGTGGAATTAAACCCATCTTCTTGTCAAGTGAAAGATGTTTACCATCACTCCAGACACTCATGCGCCCTCCTGGATTTGCATTCATTTTCTTCCACTTGGTTGGCTAACTGAGAGACAAGATGGGTATGATAGAGCTAAATGTTGCCTCAAATGAAAAAAGCAATAAAGCAGCGCTCTCTGCACCATTAGCCGATTATGTCATTGGTCATTAGGATGGTTCTATCCAACGTTTACATTCCAGAGGGTTTGGTGCTAAATGTGACATGAACATGGCTCTCAGATGCAAAGTGGCTAAATCACTAATTACAACCTTTCAACTCGATGTAAAACAATGTGTGGGGCAATTATTTGACAGGATAGTGTCAAGCAGTCTTCATATGCGGAGTTACTCCAGAGACTTGTTCTGTAGAGTTACTTGGACAAATAGCTATGAAAAGTACTATTGCATTGCAGATAAATGTTGTATTGCTCCTTTTGTGAGAGTTCAGTCAGACTGGGTTAAAGGCGTAGGTTATAAACAACCATTTCACAGATAAGTGGTTAGGATTATGAGTAAGAACAGGTGGAAAAGGCCTTTATATGACATTTCATCGGTGCTCAGATTTAATTAGATTCAGCGTTATTGTTGTTGAACAGTAAGCACCAGTACCATAAGACACTTTTAATGATGCAAACGGCACCATTGTCAGTAACTTTGCTCAGAGAGATACATATAAATCAAACCCTATGTGCAGAATAACCAGCTGACAAATTACAGTACCTACTATTCAGTTTTTTGTCTATTCTATTCAAATTACTTTTCCTCTTAATCCCAATATGCAATATAAATTTATAGAAACCCAACTCTGGATAAATTTACTTCCATCATAATCTTACCAAAATTAAATTATTCAAAATATGTGTCCAAGGAATTTTCGAGATATACAGGATGATGACTTCTGCGTCTAATTTTGTTGTGTTCATGTTCATCTCTATCTTTAAACCAGACCTTTAGGCCAGTCACACAGTCAGCGAAGGTAACTGAGCAGGAGACAGAGAAACCGAGGCACTCCCATTTACTGCTGACCTGATATGTGTCATGGCAGCAGAAGAGGGATATTTTCATAATCAGAGCCTTTTTTCATTAACTCTCAACCAAGATGAGTGAGAACTTCTGAACCTTGGATCAAATAATCAGATAGATGATGGCTGGAGAATGAGATTAAAAAAATCACCCTGCTGATACACACACACAAGCAAACTCACAAAATTATGCACATATTTCACAAAAACCTTATTAAAAATACCCTTAAGTTAGAAATGCTGCCAAGGCAAGAGGAGGTGTGTTATGCATGTGTATACTTGTAAAATATTCATATACAGTAATCAACACACAACAATCCTGAATGAAAACTGTAATAAAAGAATAGAATCAGATTAAGTAGAATTAAGTTCCAACTTCAGGACAAAGAATTCTAGTTCTGTAATGAATTCTTTGCAGAATGGGGACTGCTGTGGCTAGCATTGAGAGGTTTGGCTTTAATTACTCAAGTGTGGGCAAAAATGAACACAGATGTGCTTTCTGTTAGTCACTTTACATAATGGTTAAAAAAAGGAAAGTTTGATGATGAAGTGAGCAGACAGAAGTGAAGAGAGGAAAGAAGAGAGCTCTTTTCAGGTCAGCTCTTGGTTTCCAGCAGGTTACTGCATTAATTAGACAATATGTGCGTGTGTGTGTGTGTGTGTGTGTGTGAGAGAGAGAGAGAGAGAGAGAGAGCAGAATCACAAGGAAAGAGAAAGAGGGACAAAAGACAGAAGGCAGAGATAGTCTGTTGTTGCATGTCTGGATATCTGTTTAAAAATCCAAGGCAGTATTCTAAAGTGTGTAGTTAATTGGACAATGAAGCTTTGTGAGTTGAGAGTACAATGATATGCTCCCCCTGTCCTCCACACATATCGCCTCTCTGCCAGACTATTGTCATAAATCCAGATAAGGGTTTACTTGACAACAGCAGTTGACCTTTTTCTTAATTTAGTCCATACTCTATCACTGCGGAATGCTGAGAGAATCATAAAGGAAACCGGATACAAAATGAGAGAAAAAGTGTAAAGCCTAGAGAGCTACTTAGATAGACTGGATCGAAATCTAGTAAATTTTTATGTTAACTGATATCAGGTCTGTAACATTAGCTATAAAGGAATGTCAGACAGTCAGGGATTGTGGAATACTTCAAAAACTATGTTTCTCAACATCAAAATGCAAAACTGTTTGCAGCCCTTATCATCTAAAGCTAGTGTGGGATACTCTGTTCCTTGAGGCTCGCATTCCTGCATGTTTTCCATTCATCCCTGCTACTACACACCCAGTTCAAATCAGATGGATTCAACAACTGACCACAGTGGCTCGTTAATTTGAATCAGGTGTGTTGGAGCAGGGATGCATGAAAAACTTGCAGGACGAGGGTCAAGGTTCCCCACCACTGATCTATAATGCATAACATCTTCAAATGCGTTGCAGCACATGACAGCAACAGGTCACTTCACACATTAACTGTTCTACTCACCTCGCTGCTCAGCCTATGCCAAACCAATTTTGGGTGTAATTCCAAATTTATCACCAGAACAATGTTACATGATGATGATGACGACATAATTTTTTAAAAGCATGTTGACAATCTTAATCTTTCAAGGTTTTGTTAGAAATACTGTAAACAATTTTGAGAATTTTTTAACAATGAAGCAATGATC
The DNA here is from genome assembly GCA_037177035.1 of Craterocephalus eyresii. NCBI lineage: Eukaryota > Metazoa > Chordata > Actinopteri > Atheriniformes > Atherinidae > Craterocephalus > Craterocephalus eyresii. Next base: position 11,994,334 of record JBBBVT010000014.1, read on the forward strand.
TCTCCACAATAACAACAGTAAATTTAAAAGAAAAAAGAAAATGTCAATTAAATTAAGACTGAGTGAGGACATATTTGATTATAAATTTTGAACAACTGGCCAGGTGTACTGCCAGGTGAACTCATGAAGGGCTGCCCAATATGACAACCTACTTCTTTAAAAAGTTTTTTAAAAGGATTTTTTCATCAGTAGCATATCAGGTACGTGCAGGGGCACAGAAGGGTGTTTGCAGTTACAATGGTAGTGCTTCTCATTGTGATAGTGTTAGCAAAAGCCAGCTAAGTCTCTTTTGTTTCCCCTTTTCACAGACTATACAGCACATTTTACAGTTTTATGAGGATTCATAAAAATAATAACTTTTAAATATGTAATAAAATTATATTTTTTGTAATAAATATGCATTGCCATTGAAGACAAAGTTTCTGTTTCACCTTTGCAAATGTATTTTGTATAAAGGATTTGATTTAAGAAAGATACATTTAAGTTACAACCTTTTAATTACCTCTGGCCACACCTTGTAAATGTAAAATTGTATACTTATTAGGGGTGCAGGAAAAAAAATTCCCATCACATTGAGATTCTTATTTACAAAGATTCTGAATCTATCTAGAATTTCCAAGAATCATTATTCTAAAAGGCTTAAAAAGTATTTGACTGACTTCTTTCAAAGCTACTGTCAAACTGACAAAGAATTGTTAAAAGTGAAGACATGCAAATATTAATGTCACCTCTTTGTCAAAAGATTGTCTCTGTGTTTTCAACTTTTGAATCACTTAATTAACCTTGAAGACCTCCATTTTTTAAAAACATATCCATAAAACTATTCCTCAGAGGTGAAGCTTATAGAGGAACGAAGTTAATCCGATAATTGGCATTATTGGCACTCGTTGGCATCAAGAGTATTAATTGAGAAAAGAGATTGGCATGAAATTACACTTGATACAGACTCGAATTCTTACCCCAAGCTTCAGAATCAGGAGTCATTGACATATTCACACCCAAAATACTTGTGCATTGCTTTCAATGTATTTTGGGTCGTTGTGCTTATGCACTGTACCATCCAAATCTAAGGACCATGGCTGAATAAAAGACAAAGCATACAATATGTATGCATTTTTTTTGTTTTGTTTTACAGATTTTCTTTCTATTTTAGTCTATACACTATCTGATTTCACTATCATCTGTTCAGAGAATGCTGATCATCCACATATTTGGTTTTTATGTTGTTATTTTTGTGCACAAAAGAGTTTTCATTGTTGAGGGTGTCCTATATACTCTTTGAAGCCTCATATTATAATATGAATAAGACCAACAGTGAAGAAAATATGATAGGTAAAAAGCAGAGTTACCATTTACAATATGTCGTTCAAAGCATTTCATTTCATAATCTCAGAAAGTCTTTTTAAACTCAGACAGCTGAACTTTTCATGTTGTCGTCACATTATAAAATTCATATAAACGAGAATCAAGTGTAAATCTGTGCAGACAAGCCATGAGAGTATATATTGATTTAATCAAAGAGATGAAGTTGTATTTATCTCCCAGAGAGCTGACACAGATATGCACACAGGCATCGGGGACATATCCAGGCAAAGGACCGCATAGCCCGCCTGCTAGTGTGTGCAGGAAAGAGAGGAGCATCTGGTACCCTTCTTCAAATTAATCCAATTTTTATGGCACCTTATTACACTGCCTATCATTGATAATCAAAACCAGTGTAATGTCTTCCACAAAGATGTGCACACATATGAACACACACACGTAGATGAAATAGTAAAAGTGCTCAGAGATGAATAATCAAGTGAGAAAACAAAGGCAGTGTTTGAAGAAATTGAACCACCTGTTTTTCCTCTGTGTTTGCAACACCATTAATCTTAGTCATTTATGTTTGTCAGCCTCTCATAAGAGAGTGTGCATATATTTGTGTGTTTGTGTGTCCAATTCTGGGTACTGCTGCCATTACAGAGACTCATCAGTGCTTGAAGGTTTACCATTATTCTTACCAGATACTGCTTAGTAATAATATACAAAACATGCATCTATCTGCTCACTTCAAGGATCAATTTACCTCCTGACAACTTACACACACACACACACACTTGTACAACTTATTAGAACATTGTTCTGATGACTGTGGACCAGCTTACCAAACCCTTAGCTGAAATACAAGTGTAGAAATGATGAGCTGCTTCATAAAAAAATGGTCTAACAAAGTCAGAGATTGTTCCAGAAAAAGTCCTGGTAAAGAATAAAAACAAGAAGGCACATACACACAAAGTTGCACTGAGATGTACCTTCAAGTACTTAATAGGATGTTACTGAGACATTAGGTGGAGAGAGGGGGGGTTTGAACACGGCACCACCATGTGGGATGTTATAGGGCCCATAACCTCTTGATATAGTCCTGGATGCACACACACACACAAACACACACACACACACACACACACACAAATAGGACCATTAGCCCTTACTGCATCACCTCACTAAGCAAAGAGCGGAAACAAATGGCAGACCATTAGAGTTTCATTACGAAGAGTTGGCTCGAGTGGAAAGTAGGGTGAGAGGGAAAGGAGACAGACAGAAAGAAAGAAAGAAAGAGAGTGATACACAAAGAGAAACCTGATGATAAGATGAAAAAAGACTGATGGTGTATCTGTTTATGAAAAAAGATAGATGGAAGGAAACAGAGAAGGTGAGAGGGAGCAGAGATACTTAATATGGCATAGGATCTGTGGATATAAAAGTTTTCCAGACTTCCCCTTCTTATTTTCAGAGCAAAAGTCAATTCCATTGCCCACGGCTATTTTAATGTGTTCCACATGGCACGCAGGCACACTTACCCCACAGGAAAACACCACCTACATTAAAATACACATCTTCAGATGAACATTCTCACTCTTTATTCTGTCTCTTCTTTTCGTTTACGAACATACAAAGGTAGATTCCTGAATATGTATGTAAATATGAATGAACACTGTTGCATTCTCCTTTGCTCTACCTCATTTTCAGACACGCTAACACCAAGAAGAACACACATACATGCACCCCAAGGTTAATAGTTGCTGTCATGGGCAGGGTGAGCAGTAATGGAACACAGAAATGCCCCAGGGAGAAAGCAGTCTGCAGATAGACAGAATGTGGGAATGATGAGAAGAGGAGGAAAAAGGTATGAAGAGACAGGAAGGAAGAGGAGAAGGGGGAGGCATATTATGCACTAAGCAATGAGGTGTTGGGGTAAACAATTCCTGTGAACCAATTACCCCCGATGCAAATCAGGAGATTATATATGTCTCCATTAGCGCAAAATTATTCACACTCTTCACACTCTTGCATGTGTGTGCGTAAATTTTGTGTTTTTCAGACCGCTGAATGTGGTGGGAGGGACAGACGAACCTGCGCACCAAAAAGAACATGGCAAATTAAAATACAAGCTATTTACATCTTTCATCAGCCATGCTTGTTCCTCATGAGTTAGCACTAAATCAATATGCCACCCACTTTCTACTCCTTTCCCAGTGATCTCTTCTGTGTCCCGTATCTCTATGTGGCATGCCGTTAATGTTAGTGGCAACTTTTGGGCAGGGCAATATTATTTGGGTTTCATTTAAAGGATGAATAGCAACATGCAAGAGCAGCACTTTTGTTTTAGGCCATATGTGAGAGAGCACAAGTACTGATCTAATCAAGCTAAGGCTTTTGAAGCAATAAGCTGTGATTCTGTCAACATTTAGAGTATTTGTAGATGGATGAAAAATTGTGTCTACTTTTTGTTGAAAAACGTCTTCAGCACAATCTTAACCTCATCTCTAATCTAATTTACGCTCGACGGTAGGTGGCCACTGCCTGTCTCACCTCACTGTTTACTGTATGTTGATCTTTATGGTATTTAAGGTGATTGGTTATATTCATGTGAACGCTACATTTCTCAGTTTACATACCTCTACAGAGAAAAAACCTTTGAGAGGGACTATTTTTGAAGGAATAAGTGACAGACACAACAAGAGGATGAGGATGTATACAATACGGTAAATATAAATGATAAGTGGTTAAAAAGTAGGTGTGAGCAAATAAGTAAGAATTGTTTTAACTTGAGACTGGCATGTCTTCCTTTCCACAGGTACTTTGTGCAAGAGAAGTATGAGCAGTCCATCTGTCAACTACACCCAGTTTTATCTTGCAGGGCGTCACAAGGGGGCCTGGATGATTTCTCATCTGACACTAAAAGAGAAAAACAGTAAACTCTGGCTGGACTGCAAGTCCTTAACTCAAATCACAAAGATAAAATCATCCTCAAAATAACACCTACAGTCACAATTTAATTGGTGTATCCGGATTCATTCTCTCTTTTCTTTTTTCAAACATCTAAATAAGTTATGTTATATAACAGATGCAGAATGAGAGCAGAACAAGGACCATAAAATAATTGAATTATATGGTTGCAAAGCTCTGTATCATTCCAAATCTACTAATTAGAGACACAAACAAAAGTTTTAAATGCTCTGCAGTTTTCTGTCTTGATACATTTTTGAAAAAAATCACAGAACATGGACTTAACAGCAATTACAACCTGTAAAGCATCCATAAATCATAATACATAACAACACTTTTGCACTTGCTCTGATGTGCCATGTTATGTTCTGCTTTCCTACATTAAACATTAGTTTTGAGCAGCTGAAAACGGGCCCAGCTTACTGTAGTTCTAAGCATCTAAGTCAAGGCTTGTTAAAAGATCACTCCCAGGACTGACAGGACAGACTGGGAGTTTTGGTGCTGCACTTATATGGACATTTCAGGCGTGAACAGTCTGGTTTCTCATTCACTTTGAATGGGGTGAAGTATTGCATTGTTGAAAGTATTTCTAGCACTGAAGCTTCTCTTTTCAAGTTTAACTTGTAATGGAAAGTTGAGAAGAGCTACACTTTTTTTAAGCAGCAAAGGAGCCAGCCAATCAACTACTTTCTACAGTAATACAAAGCTAACAATACAGTAACTTTCTAGCAGGTATCTCTTGTTTTTAGATTATTATATGCTTGAGGTTAGAATATTTTAGGTTTGTTATATATATATTAGGTTAGTAAAATGCATTCTGCTTTGTCTTTATATTGTAATCTACATAGGAAGTTCAGAACAAAGTTACTTTTTCTCACAGTCAAAGATTAAACAATTCAAGTTCAGAAGATACTTCATAAAATATCTTATTACAAAAGACTTGATTAGATCAAGTCTTAGATGCAGAAAGAGACCAGTTAAGGAAACAGTAGGTAGAAAGGATCTGAATGAAACAGCACTGCCCTTCAGGCATAACAGGTAAATATTTAACCAGGTCCTGCACAGTATACCTTTGATATGCAAAATGCAAAGAGTGCCCCTTGACTCAAATGAAAAAGAAAATGAAAGACTACAGTAAGCAACAACCTCAAAAACAAGATCATCAACATCTCAAAAAGATGAAATGTCATCACTTGAAATTCCAATGACAGATGTTAACAGTCATTTCTGTAATAAGCCATTTCAGTGCCAACTGGCTGCAGTGATCACAACATAATAAGTGTCACAAGAAAAACTAAAATTCCAAAGGGT
>JBBBVT010000014.1:12031695-12044720 GCA_037177035.1 Craterocephalus eyresii
TCAGAAGAACTTGTTAGTTTCTGGTTGCTAGCACGTTAGCTAGAAAAGTCAGTTTTTGCAGCTTTTTTCTGCATCAAGCATCACGGTAACATACATGAAAAAGTGTGCCGTACATTTTCTCTCATAAGTTTGGTTTTACTTGGTCAAAAAACACGATTTAAAACCTGCGTTGTAGAGTGAAGCCTGCCCTGTTCAATAAAGTTGGAATGGAGAAGCTACGTCGCAGCATCTCGCTGCTAGATCGTCTTAAATCGGCGGCGTAAAAAAGTCGCGGCAGCGCATCCAATGACTCCTGAGTGTTAAGAGTGGGTCCATTTATTCCAAATAGGTGGTGATGTGCATAAGGAATGAAGACGTGCTTCTGAAAGGAAGGAGAGAGAGAGTTGACTATGCCTCAGATTGACCGCGTGCCCTGGCTACTTGGCAACTGGAATATGCCCCCTGGCTAACTGGTCAGCACACATGGCTTCACCTGGGAGGTTGTGGGATCGATCCCTGCCCGGGCCCTCCTTTGTCCTGCCACACAACATTAAGCAGATAGTTTGTGCCAGGTTGCCTAAACAGCTCTGACATGTCTGGGTAGGACCTGCCACCGGATCCTGGTGTGCCTGTGGGTTGGACTGTACAGACTGCTGTTGTTCCATGTTTGTTCTTAGGCATACCTTTGTTCTTGTGGCACGTTCGTCAAGATATTTCTAAGCCATATTAGCAGTGAGCTGTGACATGCTCTCTTGCTGGGAGATTATACTACTGAGGTGAGGGAGCATCATTCCCATGGTGACGACCTACAACAACGTGTAGGTGGGGATGTCAAAAGCAAATCAATGTGAATCCCAGAACTTAAGCTTCTTTTAATACTTGCATTCTCAGGTTGTCAAATGCCACCACCTCAACAAAACCCAACATCATTACATGCAACGTACTGTACAAGCTTCAGTAGACGCCCTATCAATTTAAGCAACCACTCTCAAGTAATTGCTTAAGGACAAGTGTCTTCAAAACTAAGTTGGAAAGAAGGTTATAGTAATAGAGATAAGAAAATGGGTACTGGAAAATCACTGGATTCTAGCTTTGTTTATTTTAAAATGTTAAAATCAAACACACTGGCTACTGATTGGTTGGCTTGTTTGCAATTCCACACTAACTAGAGGTGTGAATCTTGTAGCAACTCACGATTCAATTTGATTTCAAATCTTGGGATAACAATTCAATTCTGTATCAAAACTTCGTTCCTCTTTAAGCCAGAAACAGCTCTGAGGAATTGTTTCATTTGTTGAAAGAAAAATGATCCTTTTAATCCAAAAACGGTTTAAACTTTAAACTTGGCAAAGTTTAACATGTCTTTGTCACTTAGCAGCAGCTTTGAAAGTAGTGAAGCTAATAATTTTTAGCCTTTTAAAAAATCGATTTTGGGAAATTTTTGAAACTATTCTGAATCTTGATGAACAGGAATCTCGATTCTGATTAAAAACAATTTTTTTCACCACCCCTAACACTAACATGCTCTGTTTTCTAGATCGAATTTGGCCATTGCAGACATTTTCCTGTTGTGCCTGTACTTGTAAATCTGCATTGTCTCAGGACTTTGATCACTCGCCGCACAGCAGGTGTCCTTAAGTTATGTGTACAGTGATTTGTCAGATGACATCAACGTTATAATTACCAGAGTTCTTTCTCCCACTTGGACTCCTAATCCTCTGCCAAAAGCTTTGAATACATGAGGGACAGCTGTAAAAGCAAAGTAAAAGCCCAGTGTGCCTAAGATGAGCATGTCATCACTGACCATCACTCTGCTATAGCCTGAAGGTGACCAGTTGGCATGTTTTCCATTGTGATTCATTGTGTTCCATGCTTCTAGCCTGTTCTGGCCCATCACAGGGCAGCATCAATGCCAACGTGACACTAACTAAAACATTTGTTAGATAAAGGGGAATAAATAATTGAGGAAGGAATTTAGAGTACTGACACATTCATGAAAACACACAGACACTTTCTGACAGTAACATGCACACATCAACATTACTCATTTTTAGAAGCATACCTCATGAGTAAACCCATACATAATACATGACAGACTTGGTTTCTGATGAGTTGGATCTGAAAAGTTGGCCCATCAAAGAACAATAATGAATCGATATATTATTAAGTTTCTCTACAACATCTCCGGGAGTTTCACACACACGGCAGATGCACATGCTGTGTGCTGACATTTCGATGAAGAAATAAAGCCTTGTTCTTGCAGTTGGCATCTGGATACTCAGTGGGGAGGAGAGGTGTCTCAATTCAGTAGTTAAAACTGATTGTATGCGCTGCACACAAATACACAGGCTTGAGCATCTGGCACATACATGTAGAAAGCATGTGGGTGTAAAGGCATATGGAGAAAAAGTAAAACATCACACCCTGTTTCACAAATGCAGAATATCAGCCAATGTTTTATCTCACATCTCCTATTGTCTAGGAGAAGCCTTTGAAGGAGTAAGTATTTTTAGAACATCTCTGTGTTGTGTGCTTTTTTTCCCCTCTCCCAGGTGGTTTAATCGCTTTCGCTCAACTATACACATGGAGAATATGCACAGATGCGTGAATATGTGCACTTAAGTGTACAAACAAGGTGAAAACGCACACACAGGCAAACACATAAGCACACGAGGACCCAAGACATCCTCCCTTTCAAGTCACACTAGAGGGACATGTAGCTCTTTCAGCAAGGTCACTCGTTTATCATCGAAATCTCTCCTTGAGTCACGCACACATACAAACACCCCTTTTCCTGATTGGGTGTTGTTACGCATAATCTTCATCAACTAAGAGGAGCAGGGAAGCCACAGAAGCTGTTTCTCTTTCTCTTATTTTAAGTTCTACATATATCTACCAGTCAAACGTTTGGATACAATTCCCTGTTAAATCCAGTGGGACAGTGTGTCCAAATGTTTGACTGGTACAGCAACGTTCAATCCATTATTGTTTGACCTTGACACACAGAGACCTTTCAAAGTAACACATGTAGTTTATGGTGGAACTGCAGCTGGGATGAGTGCCGGGACAAAAAAGAATAAGAAAAAAGAAGTAAATGGATTTAATTAAAAGCTTTAATTGAAAATTAATTACACTTCAGTGGAGTTGTCCTATCCCCACTCTCTTGTGCTCTGTACCATGAAGCAGAGAGAATTACATGCGGAATAACAGGAGTTTAGTCTTGTCTTCACCATCATAATGACAGGATTCATTAAAGCAATCAGCTGTGTGTCTGCATGTGTGTGAGTGTGTGTCAGACACACTGACCAGCATTCTATTTAGTAACTTGCTGCTGCTTCCTATTAGTCTCTCAAACAAAGGAGGAGGATTACCCCAGAAAATATTGAAGTTGTTTGACTGTTTCTTTCTTTTGGATGTACTGTAGCACTGGAACTAGTGACTGCTTTAAAAGATGATTAACTTATTAGTAGTGTTTGCAGAATAATTGTGTCATTTTGACCTTTTACTTTGAAGCAGTAGATGAATACGAAATGCAACAAAAAGCTATGGTATAGAATGCAACAAAAATTGGTGGCAGGGATAATGTCAACAGTCTGGTACCTCCTCATGCTACTCACCAGCTTGGTTGCATACTGCTCTGGGATGGCATCCCATTCTTCAACCAGCATTTGTCACACCTCAGCCAGGCCAATCCTTCCTCTACACCCCCAAATTCTACAGGGAATCTCTGTTCTTGTAGGGTATAGGGTTTGGTCCCAGAGCATGAAGTTATGGGTTTGCCACTAGGGATGGCTCCCGAAACCCGGTATCAAAACGGCCACGGGGCGGATAGGCTTCTGCCTTAGCGGTACTCTTAATGGTATTTAAGGTGGTATTGGTTTTTTGTAGGAGACTTAACTCAAGCTAGACACGTTTTGGTAAACCCTCTTCCCTAACAAGAACACATGACACAGGGGCTGATGAGAGGGCAAATGTTCTCACATGTTTCCCTCACTATGTGATTCTGTAGAGAAACGCTGCCATGAAGGCTGCACTAGTAGCTCAGTTGCATTACAGCCTCCCAACACTAGGCGGCGGTAAGTAGCCCAGTAGTTGTTCAACTACCTTCAATAAGCAGAAAAGCCTCAGCCAGCTACTAGACTGTAGCAAAAGTTATGAATATTAGTATTTAAACTGAGTCAAAATTAGTATTAAACCCCATAAATAGCAAAATTTTCACAAAAAGGGCGAATTCACTCCGTACTGTAAAACGGTTAACTACAATCTATTTTTACAACTTGTAAAAACACAACCACAAAGGCATTTTGTGGCAGATAATGCCTTATTTAGTGGGCGAGCAAGGATTGCCTGATCGCTCCCGTTATATGGATTTATGCTGATCGCATGTTCACATAAATATTTTCTGATGGAGTTTGAGTTGCGCCACAACTGTCTGTGTGACTAAATGATCATATAGCATGCTACAACATAGGTACAGGTTGAAAAATACCGAAGTCCTCCTTTAACGATACCCATCCCTATTTGCCACTGGTTGCAGAATCTTATCTCAATATCTTTCTTCATTGAGATAGTCTCCAGTGATGACAAATATAGTTTTTGAGAGATGTGAGAGAGATGCTGTCTTACACTATTACACTCTACCAAAAACTGCTACACTGTTAGTGCAGCAATCAGCATCTGAATGTCTTCTCCATACTTTATTGTACTTAATTGTACTACTGTACAATTAAACAACATAATCGTCCTCTACATGTTACATCAGATACCTCATTGTCAGCACTTGGGGTACCAGAAGCTTAGTGTCAATAACAGATGCTAAGCTGTTTGACAATGGTAGAGAAGATTTATAAAGTTATTTATGGACACAACCCACAACTCAAATGTAGCACTATGCAAGGGAAATAAATAGGCTTTCCAACAATTTAAGTTTTATTGCCAAGAAGCATTGGTACAGCAAGTAATAATGAACCAAACATAAATTTCCTTCGTTTTTGTACTTAGTTTATATTGTGTTATTTGCAAAGAGGTTAGGCTGTTTTTCTGTTCATTGTGTTAGTCTTCCAGTAATTACAGTGTTCCTGTGATGCACCTTTTTATTTATTTATTTGTTTTTGGTATATAAATTGTTTCCCTTTGACTTCATGAATTTATATTATTTTTATTTCTGATTGCCTTGAGGAGGTGCAGTATTTTTGTGGTAAGCTACTAACTACTTTCACACATTTTTCATCAGCATATGCAGACCTTTAATATGTTCACCTTAATTGTCTGCCTCATCTTGACTCAGATTAACTCTATTTGCACAATTAAAAGCTGCTAAAATAATCAGTAAGCTCTCAACATGCTTCCATTCTTCGAAGTTTGTTGTCCTTCAGCATATAATAAACCTGCATTCTGCAGTAAGATAGACAGAGAATCCCGTTGTTCTAAGTTTTTGTTTTAAAGTGATTTACTAGTTTAACACATTACTACAATAAAATTTCCAAGCCAACAGATCAATTAACTGAATAATCATCACACAACTAATTGAATTACATATGAACTTGAATCCCCTACAACCCTCCTCTCCTGCACAAATTAAAGAATGATGTTGGCACACAAATGCAGCTCATTATGGTGGGGTTTGCAATTGATATAGCAAACACACATTGAATGTATCAGAAAACAATTCAAGAGCTAAAATTACCACAAAAAGTAGCTCATGCCTTATGGAAAGGCTTGGATTATAGTCTTGTATAATGCAAGAAGAGAAAAATAAATAAGACTAAATTAAATATTGAACTGCTGATGATGATGGTGTTGATGTTGTTCTATATTGTAGTTCCATAATTTAAATCAATTGTGTCCTAAACAATTCAAAAATGTGTTATGATGTAACTTATACACACTGAACAGAAATAGATTTAATTCAAAATTAAACTGGGTCATATAATGACTCTGACAACATGAACAATTGAAATTCCTTGGCAGCAATGTCCAAATACTGAATATTCAACAATGTTCTCCATGGATTAGAAATATCTGCTTAATTGCTCTAAACTAGTTCTATTTAAAATTTTTAATCGCACTAGTGTCCCGAGTTAAATTGTGATTAATCGCATAATAATCTAAGAATTTTTAAAATAGTTTTTACTTTATTGTATTAATCTAGTCTATTTTATTACCATATTTGACAGATATTTACATTACAGTAACAATGTAATAATAATTATATATTGTTTTCATACTTTTTTAGGCTGTTAAGAAGCCCACATAGACTCTAATTAATTCTGATTTAGTTTTCAATATTGTATTTTTCATTGCATGTGGTAGACTGTTGTGATGTCCAGCTGCACTGAATGTATCAATAGGTTTGTTTCCATTACATTTTTTTGCAAAATAAAAGTGATATTTTAGAAATTTTGACAAAGTGCAAATGCAGTGTTGGTGTTTCCATGGAATGGTGTCTAGTGCATAGACCATACTTCTCATAAAATCTCGTCCTGCGAGCCCCCAGTCTGAGAAAAAAACATTTTTCACCAGATCTATTGAAGATTTGTGAGTTTTAACCACACGTGCAAACTATGTTGCTGATTTGATAAAAGGATGTGATGATAGTACAGTACCTCAAACAGACTCAAAATATTACACGTAAGTCTTGCATATTTACCTTGAATGAATATGTATTATGGGTGTTTCTACGATAATTTTCAAAATACTGTTATGAGTAGATGGAAATACATGTGATTTACTAAAAGTGTGGTTGCTGTGCACGTAAATTTAACAAAATAAAGGTACAAAACTGGTTGCACCTTCTGGATGAGAGCAGAAGCGCCATACTGCAGGAGGACAGATGCACATCAGGCTGATTTTCTGATGATTGCTGGAGTTTTCATTCTTAAACTTATTAATATCTAAGTTTTACATACCAAACGCAGCGGCTGTCGGCGGCAAACCCGTTTATTGTATATGTGCTACCACCGCGCAAGCACGGTTGCGCAGTCTGTGAGGTTCAGCGGCACGCAAGAGGGGCGCCTGCTGCCTCACCGCGCGGCAAGGCGCTGCACTTGAATTGAATTTTTTTTAAATTCGGGTGTAGCGCCCTGTGACGACATCCTAGCACGTCCAATTGGAGAGGCCAGTTCAGGAAAAAAATGCGGTCACGGGGATTCCGACTGAACCGACTGAACACATTGCAGCCATGGAGGAAAAACTGATCCACATGATTTCAAAGCGTCCTGAACTCTGTGCCGGTGTACAGAGATCTCACCAGGAAGGGGCAGAGATGGCGAGAGATCAGCAACTTCTCTTCCCCTGCTGCTGCTCTGCTCGCCTCCTCCTCTTCCTCCTCAGGAGATAAGAGCTAAATACTTTTCCTGCGTTGCTGAAAGTGTCACTACTTTATCGGACGTATCCAAGTGCACAAAATACTACTCTTCCTGCTCTGTTGCTTAGCAACTGACACGCGCCGCCCGCCCGCCGCCTTGCTTTCTGCGCCCGGTCACCGCGCGGTATGTCACGAACCACGTTTGGTGTGTAGGGGCCTTATCTCTTGTGCGCTTTTCCCATCTTTGAGTTGCTTGAGAGCTGCAGATATCGAGGACCCACCTTCACCTGTGCCACATCTTTGATCCCTCTTGTTACTCCACATACAGCACTGCTGTGGCCCGAGTTTCTTGCTACACTAGTGTCACAGGTAATGTCAGACCATGTTGGCACAACAACTCCGTCGATGTACTCATAAACAAGCAGCCTTTAAGGCTCTATAGGGTGCACCTGTTGAATTATTATTCCATTTAATATTTATTAAATATAAATGTTTTAATTTTTATGTGTGTTACCGCAAGTTTGAGTTTCATTTTCTATTCCTCAACACATGCCTTCTCCTGCATTATTTGGAGAACTTATTAGATAAAATACCTCAGTGTGGTTCAGAAAACCATCTTGAAGAACTTAAAAGCTGAACTGTCAATTTAAAAGATCCATTCTGTCTTTGTTTTTGCTTCAGAAACATAACCTACTCCCTACATCCCTTCCTGAAAACATTCTTAATTGATTTGTAAAACAAATGTCATGGCATCAGGTTTCATTCAGCAAAGGAGGACTACTGGGATGAGGAACAAAGTCAGTGTTGTAAAGGGTTGTGACCAAAAAAAGTCTTAATGAAACTAACAATAGATTTTATAATGGAATGAAGGAAAGTACGGAGAAAAACAAATCCATTGCTTTCAATATGCAGTATTCAGTTAGATTACATGGAAAATAAATATACTGAATAGTGACAGAACAAAGGGTTGTGTCTTGAACAAATGCAAAGATTCTACTGAAATGCTGGGGTTCAGAGTAATTGCTAGTGGTTATACTAGACCTGGGTCTGCATTAATGACACATTGTGCTTTATTATGGCATCAACCAAAACACAGTATCCCCTTGACACTCATTAGTCTGTTTTATGTGTTGTGTGTGAGTGTGTGCAGGTGTGCGTCTTTGTGGAAGCGATATGCATTCTTACTGGCTCTCAACTAAAAAAAGAACCAGCATTTTTAAAAATGCAGTTGAGTGTTTGCCTTAGAATCTGATTATACAGCAGTATGGCCACAATGTCTAAAAGTCGGAAAGGGAGCTGTTGTGACAAGAACACTCAGATAGCAAAAGTGTAACCCAACATGCCTTTCTTCTTTTTCATGATCATATATTGATCAGGTGTGTTTGTGCATTAAAAAGGGAAATACTAATAAAATGTGAGTCTGTGTGAAGAGGCAATTAGTTGGCTGCAAACAGCTTTGCGATAATAGACCTCCTCCTTTGTTGGTTGAATGTAGTTACTACATTACTACTGTAGTCACTATTTGCTCTCCCACAATCATAAGATAAAGCACCATTAAAACCAAGCCATATATGCCCCTTGCCCATGGACACAAATAGTGTATTATGTTAAGATTAAAGAAGAGGCCTGCAACATCACTGACAACAACCATCAAAATATGGGGCAACATATGGTAATATACAGGACCTAACAGAGATAACACTGCAGATTTAGAATTATGTTATCAGTGACAAATATAAAGAAAATGAAATAATCAAAATATTCTAGCTTTTCTGTTACTGTTTGCTTTTTCCTATTTTTTATTTCTTTTCTTAATATGGCAACTATCTGTAAAACAGAGCAACATAATACTGCATATTCTGTATGTGTTGTTCAAGGCAAACAAGCAAAGAACTTCTGAAAAGGCTACAAATAACAAAGTTTGGTGTGAAATTTAAAAACACTGACCAAATTATTGGGGCGCATTCACACCAGCCCATTCGACTGAAATCCTAGTTCATTTGCTTGAAAAGTCCAATTAGATTATGGTGTGTGAATCTTCTAACGAGCTCTAAAGCAGATCAACAAAACAAACTGCTCCAATTATAAATGTAGGTCTTACTCTGCTTCAAGTAAACCAAATACAGGAAGTGGACTACAACGCAAGAGGATGGTGGAGCACTGTAGGTAAATGCAATCAAAACTTGCATTTGTAAGATGATTAACAGGAGAAATGGCTTGCAGTCAGACATAGAAGAATGCTGTAAAGGTTCTGATATGGTCAACCAAAGACCAATTTGATAAAGCCCATGTTATGCTCTTGTGTGTATGCAGTTGTCCTGCATTAACCAATAGATGAGTGAGGTTTCTTCTTCATAATCTGCCTTGTCCTCTGTCTTCTGTAATTCTTGATGTGGGGTTGCCTCTGGCAAAGAGAGTAATATTTTATTCCAAAATTCTGGATCATTTGACGAGCATAAAAGCAAAATCTGACTAAAGGAATTTATTGCTAATACAGTAACAACAATTCTCTAATCACATTAAGGCTAGCAGACTGTTAGGTGTGAATTCACACTTAATTGTATGTTAGTCTGCAATGGATTGATGCAGCCTCCTGGTGCTTCATCTCTGAGACAGTGATGATGACAAGAAGTTTAAAATGTACATTTCAGTCGTGACCTCTTGTTTTATCTTGAAGATATCCTTTCATCCTTATGGCTCCCACCAGCATATACAATGTGCAAATCAGTGGTGTTCTGATCGATCGGACGCCGATCATGATCCATGAAAAAACATGTGATCTGTGATCGCCGATCACATGGGAGCCAAGATAATTTTTCCTGTTATATTCACATCACGTTAGATGAAGCAGACAATGCCACAAGATCAACAAAATCTCATCGTAAATTCTAGACTTAATGGTGACTAGTGCAGTGGCCTTGGTGTGTTTTTGGCTTCAAATATTATTTTCCACAGATGTGTTTAGTTTTGAACAAATCTGAAAGCAGAAAAAGGCTTAAATGTGTTATAAGATCAGACTTTTTGTTGTAGGGATTTAATGCAGTGCATTTAGTCCAGTTCAATTAAAGAAATTAAAGTAAATCATCGTTTAATGAGAGATGTGGTCTACTGAGACCTGTGAAACCCATATTTATCATATTTTTAGAGTTTTAGATTAGTTCATAGGCATTGTCTAGAATAGATATAGACAAGGCCATACATACTCAAAAATCCGCTGGCCAATGGTTGTTTGAAATGGAATGCAGCCCACTAACAACAGACAGACAAAAACAAGATTGGAATGTGCTATGCATAGCTAAGTCCTTAGCAACCATGTTAGGAATGATCTTGCAAAGAATCCTTATAAATAAAAAAAACATGTTTGTTCTTTTGTTCAATAATCTCATTTGTTTAAGCTCCATTAAGAATGAGAAGCAGCCATTTCCTTGTTGTTTAACTTATTGTTTTACCTATTGTCACAGTTCAAATTTGCATGTTTTTTTTTTTTTTTAAATAAAAAGCTCCTTAATACTGATGTATGCCAGTGGACTGGTTTCTGGTCAGACAAGATCGGGACACTTCCTGTATCAGTGCTGCTTATAAATGATAACGGCCTACTGTCACATATGGACTAAAAGTGATAATGTCAATTCAGTCAGTTCGATTGAATCGATGATCAGATGCCAATTCAATGCAAGTGTTTCACTGGTTGTTCGGCATTATATTTCTTGGCATTACCAGTATCAGTGGTGAATTAAATATTGGAAAATAAATGGATCTTTTCTTTCACATAAATGAAACAATCCAAGTGTCAGTGGTCAGGTTTCTTTTAAAATTATCTAATAAAAAACTACAACATTTGTTTTTGTTTTTTGGAACCAGAAATGGCCTGCAGACAACACGACAGATCACCGCCACAGATTTATTATTACCCTTATGAACTCAAGATTTCATATAGTATGTGCATTATTTTTTGTAAGAAATCGCACAAGCCATTTGTGAGTGCAACCTGCTACAGGAAACATCCAAACTGAAAATATTTGCGACTGATATGAGCAAGCATCTGTCAAAATACAAAAAGGTGTTTAATCTTTATTATTAGATGTTGACAGAAATAAATTCTTCTTTCAAAATAAACAATGTGCCAAGGGTCAATATTTCTTGCATTTAGGATAGAACTAAATGAAAGCTGGTGCATCATAGGATACAACTGTAACCGGCCATCGATCCAAAAATAACTCACTCATATGTAAAAACGCAAATTTTGCCCATCGATGCGTCATAAATGACGTCATTTCAATGATGGTGGAATCCGAGGGAAAACCCGGTAGCTACTAAAGCACCAGAAAAGCAAAGTCGCTAGAAGTCTTCTAAAGTTTGGGGAAATTGATCACTGTTTCTATACGGTCAGCACCAGGGTGATAATAATGACCAGTATATCGTTTGCAGCCTCCTGCAGAGCAGCATCGACCGTTAGTAGCTAACGGTTAGCTACTTAGCTAAGTAGCTAGCCCTGTGCTGAGGGCACAAATTAACCGTGTAGCAGCCGAGATGCAGTACACACGGACCTCATATGAATTGACCATAAGTTTACAAATGTCATGAACTTCATAAATGAAGTTGATACATTTTAAGTAGGATTCAGTATCACTGTAACTCATCAAGCCCCCTACATTGCCAAAATATGCATATCATAAAACAATTAGGCCAAATTTGGGTAATTTATATGGAAGGACTATAAGAAATATTATTTTCTATTATATTATTTCTATTATATCATTATTAGAAACATATTAATTTCTAATAACATTTAGATTTGAAAATTGTTAATTTAATATATTTATAGATTTTTTATACTGCATCTTTTTGTTGAAAATAATCAATAGACTAATCGGTTAATCGAAAAAATAATTGTTAGATTAATTGTAGGAAAAATAATTGTTAGGGACAGCTCTAGAAATTACCAAAAATCTAAGTGAGTTGATTTTCTGATATTGGTAAAATTTAATATTGATAGGTAAAGTGGCTAGTGTTTCAGCACAGTTTAAATAAACTGAAGCACTGTAATTTCATTGCATTTTTAGACCATCTGGTTGGTGAGGAAAAGTTATTTGTTCACCACACCTAAAAATAGATCATCATCTAGCCATAGACAGATGCTTGCTCTGGACTCTATTGCGTCTTTACCCTGCCCAGTGGTAAAAAATGTATCTGATTGGAATTTGGTTTAGATTTGGTGGACATACGGAAAAGAATATCTAAGGTCTTATGATTCAGGCACCCAGGAATATAATAAAGTGTTCCTCATGAAGAGAATATCCTGTAGGGTTTGTATCACATCACCAAAACTCCTGAACTAACTTTGACGCAAGCAATTCAAACTAATGAGAGGTGTCATGCCCTTACATGAAACACTATAAAGAGAGATTTCATCATGCAATGCAGCAGCTGTACTGTCTTTCACAGTTCATCATCATCATCACCATCGCTGAGCAGTCAGATCCAAATGTTTAAAAGTGTACACCATCTGAATGGGCAACATGGACAGCCACCCAGGGCAGCTTTTTCCCCCTTCACTCATTAGCATGTCACGCCATCAGTGATGTCCTGTCGCTTTGTGAGTTAGTTAACTTTCTTGTAGGGCTGGGCGATATGCCAAAAATATTATCACGATATATTTTTCGTATATTGAACGATATCGATATATATCACGATAGAGTTTAATAATGATGCCAGTTTGAAAAGTAACCTGCCCCCATCA
>JBBBVT010000014.1:12066153-12077461 GCA_037177035.1 Craterocephalus eyresii
AGAGAAGAGAAGAGAAGAGAAGAGAAGAGAAGAGAAGAGAAGAGAAGAGAAGAGAAGAGAAGAGAAGAGAAGAGAAAATTGTCAGTAATAGCAGATTATGAGGGGATCACATGCAATCACAGGTTGTTGACAACAAACTGCAGTAAAGAGAATAAGCACACTTACTGCTTTTAACTACTCTATCTGCTACTTAATTCTTCAGCCTTTAATTTATTTTTTTCATATCGAAAGTTAAATCACATTTCCACCCCCTTTAACCCTGCTGGGCTCTGCTGCTGGTAAAACATCCCTGATAAATGGCCCCACATATTCATCACTTCCATTTATCAGCAAACAGAGGAAAAATGAGTAGCGCAGGATGGGGAGGAGAAATGGCAGAGGAAGAAGAGAACTGGAAGGAAATGAAGGGTATGAGTGAATGATGAGGGGAGATATAGAGTGGGGGATGAAGGAGGAAGACAAGAAGAAGTAAATGAAGCTGCTGAGGAGCAGGAGGGCAGCAAGGGATGAGTACAAGCAGCCCAAAAAGATGGTGATGAGATTGATACATACAGCGAGAAAGGGGCAGGGATACATTGGGGCAATGAGATGAGGGAAAAGATAGAAGGAGAACGACAGCTAAGTAATGTGAGGGGCAGAGAAAGGCTGGATGGTGGGAGAGATGGATTGGTCGTACTTGAGTGGACCCAAAGGAACAGATGGATCTATGTGATGCATGATGGGAGTCAGTCGAATGAGACAACCAATCACAGGCTTCGGTCTAAATGGGATAACCAATCATTGGCCTTGGCTAGCATCATCATTCCCCATTTCAGATAAGCCTCAGTACATTGTGTCCATCTTTTACTCCCCACCAAGTTGCCTTCTGTGTGTGTGTGTGTGTGTGTGCGTGCGTGCGTGCGTGCGTGCGTGCGTGTGTGTGTGTGCGTGTGTGTGTGTGTGTGTAGGTGAGGCTTGTGTGTGTGCTTATGGCCGCAATCTTACATCATTTTGTCTATTTCAGATGTCCATATATATGTAGGATTCCTGATATTGCAGTGCATCATTTCTGCTGCTCTGTTATTGCCACACAGAGAAGCGCTGAATAGGCAAAACACAGGAGCAGATTGTTCAACTTGAGTTTGCAATCGTGCAGGATAATTCAGCTCCAAATAAAATGTCCTGAAGCACTCTTAACAGGCAATCTTCTTTGATGCTCACACTGAGAAAAAAAGTTTAACATCTTAGTCTGAACATATAATTTAATCTACAGAATAACTTAAAGCCTTTCATTGGTGACAAACTGTTGTTTCTCCATCTCCAACTGTTCTGTTAGGAAGTTATTATGAAACAAGGTCAGCATTTTGGGAAACACAATGACACAAGATACATCTCGTCCTTCAAAATCTGTTGTAGGGATTGAATTTGATTAATATCAAAGCCCTGATACCAAGTTTGGTCAAGCTTAAAACATGCTTTTACTTGGTAACAGGCGCAAAAACATGCTGCAGCTGATTTTTTAACCTGGTGCAAATAGGATTGCACATGTAAAACCATCAAAATAGTGGCGCAATGCATTTTGCACTTCAGAAAGTGTGCTGCACATGCTACTCAGTTTTGGTTAGAGGAATCTCCTCTGTCGACCCCCCTAACCTGTCTTATTCGCAGAGGTTTTATCATGATCTCTTTTTTTTCTCATGTAATATCTTGCATCTTTTGTTAGGCTCAGTCTGAATCCCCCCCTTAGCCCTTCCCCTTAGTCCTTCCCCTCCATTTTGCACGTTCATGAGAGATGAAGCGGTGTCTCAATTCTCTTTTGGGGCAAGGTGAAGGGCTAAGGGGAAGGGGTGGGTACCCCTTTCAGATGAGTTTTTTTCAGGTGCAGACTTCACTTCAAAGGGGAAGGAGTTTTTACACTTCCACAAAGGAGAAAAATGGCGATGAAAGACAAATGTAAGTTGCCTTTATGTAAATAACATCATTAATGTTTAACTTTTGTTAAAAACTTTATGATAAGTTTCACACATGATGGCAAATTGCGGCATCTGAACGCTCTACGAATGTTTTGGAAATAAAAGCAACAATGTTGTAAAGTGTGTAAAGGTTTTAACTGATTATACTTGGGGAAAATTATATATAATATAACAATATTCATAATTTTTATTAATGTGCATAAGGCTATAAGTGACAGGTCTTTTTTCTGTTGTACTGTAAGGTCAATGTACCGCATGAATCTTTTAAACATGGAGCCTTTAGCAGGCTCAACTCCGAATATGTTTCAGGTTAGACGTAGAGAGGGGCGTCCTATTTCATAGGCCTGAAATCATAGCCTTTGGCTTTAACGCTCTCTTTAAAGGCGAAGGGGTAGGGCTAAGGAAGAGAATTTAGACTGGGCCTTAATCTCATCTGGTTTTGTTGTTTTTCTGATTGCACTTAATTTTTGGTAAATATCCTCCCATTGCAGTCCTTCTAGCCACATTAAGATGCCATTGCCATATTTCTATTTGCTTCTTCTACTAATATTTCGATCTCCATTTGCTTTCCATTTTCGCCTTTTTTGCTCTCCTTCTACACAGCAAATCAACTGTGCTTGCTCAATTCAGTTCAATCAATTCAAATCCTCATTTGAATTAGTTACACTCCAATCTGTCTTCCTTTTTGTTTCTGGGCTGCAGGCCCTAACGGTGGGACATGAGCCACTTGCAAGGTTGCATGGACCACGTAATGATCTGGTTCCCTCTCTGTTTCCCTTCTCTGCTCTTTATTGTATCCGACAGGGCTCAATCTGAGAGTACTTTTTGGGCAGTTCCAAATGCCCCAAAATATTAAATATACCAAATATTAATTGTGGCCTCAATGATCTATGATCCAAAATCAAACTGCAAGACAGATTCAAGAAGTCAAGTTTGAACAATCTTACAACAAAATACATGGAACAAAAATCTGGTAGGCTGGAAATTGAGGTTGAATTTATTTTAAGTTTTAATGATTTGACAAGTTCAAAGTTTTATTCAATATGTTTTCATGTATTTTGAGTGTCTTGATAATATGTATTTGTGTAATGTCTAACATTATGTCTGTTATTACTTGATGAGAAGTCATGTTGGTCTGATTATAAGTAAGTCATTTTCACAATTCTACTTTTTAACCATTGTGAGAATTGTGTATGCATGTGAGGGGGACAGAGTGATAAAGAGAGTGAGAAAGACAGACACAGGATGACATGGTATTCATGAGCAGTATGAAGGTCAAAGGACCAGGATGTGCTGTAATTGTAGAAGACGTTTAATTAAAGCGTTTTGAGAGGCTTTTCAAGGGGTTACAGCCTGCTGAGTGCTGACTGATCCCTCTGTCACAGAAACTCCCATAGACTGACGTGTTAATGTGCTTGTGTAAATCTGTGTGTAATGTCTGTGTGTGATCACGCGTATCAATGTAGGGAGACAGACAGCTCAGGTCCTCTGGCACTGTTGTGACAAGCTTGTTTGAGATAATCCAAAATAGATCTTTTCTTTGGCCTTTCGTCTAATTGCTCTTTCTTTTCTGCAAGTATATTTTGTTCTGCTCTCCCTCCCATCCACCAAGATCTTCTCCTCACTTATTTGAAACACTTGGTTTTCATGAGACGTATTCACACTCAAGTCAGGTAAACATTTTTGGTAGGGTTTGTTTTGCTATTTATAAGGCAGCAGGGACCTGTGGCATAAAGTCAGTTCAGAGAGAACTCACTTTTCTTTGGCTTGACTTCACAGTGAACTAACACAGTAGCTTGAGTCTATAAAAATATATTGTAAAAAAGAAATTATTCAAAACTCATATGGATTTAATTATTTTGACAGCAAAGTTAAACAAGACCAGGAGTATGCTGCCATACTTGTGGTTCTTTAAGGATGTGAGGTTCCACTTGAGCAAAACTCAGTTCTAATGTTAACATACAGAAGTTTAGAAGATGAAGTTCATCATCTAAAGCCATTTTCACACATAAACTCCCAAGAATCAGCTCTGGGCGTTGTCTCCAGTTGCCTTCTGACACATCTATCATACTGCAAGAGATTGTTGGTATCAGACACATTTTCACAACTCGACTGGTGTCTTTGTAGAAATAAGAAGAAACAAAGAATCTTGTTGTCTCTTTATATCTGGTCTGAAGACAAGCTTACCAGTGATAATGTGTAACAAAATAGATTTGTCTCTGGTTAACTAAAGCAACTGAATTTGATTGTCTTCGTCTAGAATTTGTTTTGAATTGGTAATCTCTTAACCTCATGTTGCAGTCACAGTTTTTGCTTTTTCTACTTAAGCTACAAATTGGACGACTATTTGAGCCCGCCCCCAGTTAACATACAACTCATATTGAGCATCAACATATAATAAAAAATGTATTCTTTTCAATAAACTGATTTTATAGAAATTCAGGCAGACATCTTGGTAGAACCCTATGAACGTTTGCAGTTCACTTTAAAAGACTGGATTCTGCTAATAAAAGCTCTTGTGGCTTTTAAAGACAACTCAAATGGCTTCATTTTGCCAAGCGACCACATCTAATCATAGAGAGGGGCTTTCCTACTTGGGAATTTAAGCACTACTGTCACCCACTGTTCTGGAGTTGTAAACACGACTTAGGGTTGCAAGATTCTGTTAAAAATGCACATTCAACTTTTGAATCTTTCATTGCATCTCTACAGGGAAAAATATAAAGAAACATAAACTGACTCAGTACATCAACTATTATTAGCCTTTTTAAAATACTACTGATATGGCTACATAATAATAACAATAATAATGTTATTCTTATTATTACATTGAGGAAGATTTGTTTTACTGTGTTTTGACAGTTTGTCGAGTATTTGTTTCCCTCAAGTTGCACAGGGTTTTTTCGGGACATGTTTTTGCACGTCTTCATCGTGCAGTATTTTGTGCTGACGTTTAATGTGATCAGGTATTTGTGGTGTTGCCTTGCGCGCCTGCAACCAGAGCAGCTGTCATTGTTTAGGATCGTCTGGCTTAAATCCATACTTCTACACCATCAAATGCAAACATTTTGGGGCACAAGTTTGATTTGGGTGGCTGGGTGACTCTTGCCACTATCGCCTTGACTTTTAGTCTCCATCCATTTAACCCTCATTACTGCAGAGCGCAGACTGTACTCCTTAATTTCTCGCTAACTCTTTCCAAACACTCAGCTGCAGGCGAACTTCCTGCACTGAAGCTTGAAGAAGGATGCAGCAGTAGTGCGGCATTTGTGGCCACTTGTAAAAACCCAGGAGGAAAATTGAAGCATTTATTTGAAATGTAGCTCATCATATGAAATGCTTAAGAATCGCCACGTGTAGAAAAGAGATCACAGGGATGTGAGAATCGAGATTGCGTTTTTTTATCGTGCAGCCCTAGTGATTTCCTAGTGATTTCCAAACTAAACCCTTCCAAAGATTTTTCCACCCCTCCTCTCTCTGGCAAAACCACTGCGTGACTGACTGATGATACCTCAGACAGTCAAACGTGTCACCGACTGCATCCACGTGAAACATGCACCACATCACCATTTCATCCAAATTAAACAAACTATGAACCAAGCAATTGTTACCCCAAAGCAATAAAGGCTATGACCCTTGCAAATCATAACGATTTCACTTTTAGGTTCTAAACATGAGCGGCCAAAACAGTAAAGCAGCAACATGCCACGTTTCCAATTCCAGAGAACCTCTTTGTCTGCACTTGTAGGCCTAAATAATCCATCGCAGCACCACATTATAACAACATGCTTCCTCTGTTAACATGGACATAATGTCCGGCGTATGTGCCTGTTTAATTGACTTAGTGCTGAGAGATACAGATGAAGACCAGAAGCACATTAAGAAATTGAACAAAACAGCTTTAAAGACAAGACAAAGGCTTTGAAGGAAGAGAATCAGCATCAATTTCTGGGTCTTAGAAATCCAACAAAGTAAACGATAAAATCATTTCCTGTCTGTGGATCGTTTTTCTAGTAATCTTCTAATTTGACTTCTTATAATCTAAACTCACATCAAAAGTGTATAAACAGTTTGATTTTTTTCATTGTTTTAGATTTAACAAAAAAAAAAAGAAAAGCAAGCAGATTATTTATATCTGAAATGTCAATTTTGAATTGAATATTAAAAGAACAAAAGATACACATACCTATAATACTAGGCTGTGAAATATGTCGATATGAAACACAATGAAGCCAAAACATAGCCTACATGCTGCACGGCTACAGCAATGGACAACCAAGCCAACAGTACCCTCAAGTTCATATCAATCAAACCTGCCTGTTTATGGTAATGGGACATGCTGTATGATTTTAAAGAAGGGCAAATAAGGCACACCACGTACACAAACCAGGGCAGAAGTCAGACATTCTTACTAATCTAAAGCCTGTATGGAATGTGGAAGACAGAAAAGTACAAGAGGCAATGTGAACAGTGAACGGATGTGTTTTGCAATCTTCCCTCAAGTTGTTGAAGGTGTGAACATAAATGAATAATGTCAGGTCGATAGAAGACAGAGCAAGAGAACAATCACCTGCTTTGGGAAGCTGCAAGGCCCATGTGAGCTTCGTTAACTGATTACCTCAAGACAGAGGGAGGTGTGTCCCTGCAGCTTCTAACACATTGGCTCATCAGATCAAAGACTGACTGTCTTTCATTACCATACAACATCACTTTAGGACCAAAGTATTTTCATTTCATTGTCTTGATACAGTAATTACTTTTCATGCATGTTTTAGGGCTGCAGCTATCAATACTTTCAATGATCGATTAATCTGCCACTGTAACTGATTAATTGGTTATTTGGAGAAGCTTTTTGCCTCTCTTGTGACTTAAATACAACAGAGCAGTCATTGTACAAATGTTATAAACAGAATTGCCTGAATTGCTTTCTGCTGAGATGCTGTAACAAAAAAAGCTATACTACTGCGGATGGTTTTGCACAATCATTACAATGAATGTGCTGTCATCTTTCATTTGGTTTCAGTTTGAAATAAATCCAGACTTGGCTTTATTTGACGCATTCCTTGGCTAGCTTTGAATTTTCCAATAGCCAATACGGCTGTCAACTGGGAAGTGTCTGAAATTAAAGGCACATTCACAATCTGTAACAGATCTGGCTCTTTGAGATCTTTTTTAAAAAACCTGAATGTCCAAACAGCACAGTCAGGGAGGAGTTTAGCTGACATAAGAAATCCTCCAGAGCTTTTCTCCTTGCTCTGCTGATGACCTCTGGTTACAATAAAAAAAACTGTGCTTCTGATTTAGCAGTAAAAAATACTGGAATACATGTTATACACATCGGAAGTTATATATTAATCAAAACTTTTTTTTTTGTTAAATGGAGCATCAATCACTAGAAATCTGATGGATCATTTTCAGTAATCAATTAAAATGAATAATTTGATCATAAGTCTAGCCGTAACATCGTTCCTTTGAAAATTATTTGTAACTTCATGTTTTCCATGAACTCAAAGGCTATTTCTGTATGTGTTCACTGTGTGACTGATGTATTGATGTGATGCGGTAATGCATCACAGTTCTTGAATTCATATTTGTCTGAACTCTGGAGCAGGCAGACCAGGGTTGTGGTTAATTCAAACTGGATCCTTGATCACACATCTCCTGCACTGCGTCTACTGTTCAAATGGTCACATCACTGTGTGTGTTTGTACATGTGTGCGCTTGTGTGTGTTTTAATTTGACTGTATGTGGATGCACTGAGTGTGACTGTGTATCCGTGGGGCAGCTTTGTTGTTACCTTGTGTCCTCACTATGTGCTGTGGTATTGATTCCTGATGGCCAGAGGCTGCCTTCCTATTGATCCAAGTGCTTCCATAAACATGTTGAGATGACTTATGAGGTATGAGTGTGCATGCCCATGTACCTGGATGATGGAATGATTGATGGGAAAGTTAGTCAGGCTCATTAAAATATCAATGTACTTTTACCCTCATAAAATCATGAAATACTGCACTCATTTACAAACAAGCTCAACAGTACACCAGGGAAATAAAAACGTTGACCATTTAACCAAAACAATCTCATTAAGCACATCAATCAAACCTGGAAAAGAAGGCCATCTTCACCTTGTATAGTGCTGACTACAGCACTACACTGGACAAGTTCCCTGCAAGCCAACGTGGATGAATGCACCGAATTGGGTAAAAGAATTATGAGTGTATGCTTTCTGATGGGATTTTGCTTACTTTTACATTGGCAAAGAATAGATAAGAAAAGTTTCAAGATTAAGACATACCCTAATACCAATATGTGGATTAATGATCTTGTAAAAACTATTGAGACAGTGAGAATAGGATAAGCCAACAGCTGGACTTTGAACAACTTTATTTTTGTGTGTGACAAAATAATCTAGCTGTCTGAGAGTGAACAGACGAGAAAATGAGTAAAGAGAAGTAAAAGGAAACAAAGGTAGATCAGACAGAAGGCAACAGCATTGGCTGTTTAATCAAAACAGCAAAACCGAGCAACCAGCCATACCTCTAAAGAAACAGAAAATGACAGACGGCAAACCAAAGCTGACAATCATCAGGAGCACCTACAAAAATACAGACAAGCTGAAAAGAAACCAATGAATCACAACTACCACCCACCTCCCCAGGTAGAGGACCTGCCCAATGCACATGAAGACAAGGCCATCCCATACAACCACCCAATACAGGTCTTCGCCCATTTCAATGCCTCAGTCAAGCACTGAGGTACCACCAAACCCCACCTCCCCTCCAACTGCCCCTGAGCACTACTATGCTCTGCATCCAGTCAGATTACCATCTTTACCATCTTAACGTAGCAGCTTTGACCTGTTCTTCTCTGGTAGGGAGAGTGCTTGGTGGTAGATGAGCCCACAGTAGCCATGGCATATTTATCACCCTCTTGAAGTCTATGACTATTCAATTGTATTCAACAAGCTCTATATCAGCTGATATCAGTGTTAAGCAAGTGTGCATGATTTTTCTTTTTATTTGTGTATTCACAAATGATTCCACTCCCATCAATGGCAAAATAAAAAAAATACTGAAAATTACATTTAAAAATAACAATAATTATTGTTTAAGGATTTTTTTTTTAAATAGCGTTCCATATCCATTCAGTAACTTTATCATAAATTCGAGTAGATTAATCTACAGGGCATCTTTGGCTAGTCATTTTTAGATTAATATAACTTTTTTAAATAAAAAAATAACAACCATAGAATTGAGTTTCCTGAAATTCCCAAAGAATTTAAACAAGAAATTATGGCATTCATTAGCATTTATGTCTCAGCGAATATGTACCCAAGACTATATGTCTCTTAGGAGCTTTTTATGGGATGGGGGTATTGATGTGGGAAGAGATGATCTTAGTCTGAGAAGCCCTGATGGGTCATAATCATAGCAATGGCTCTGTGTACATGCTGTGCCTGTTTATGTGCACACATTTAGTTGTACACGTATGCACCCATGTGGCTGTGTTTATTTGTGTATGCATCTCTGTGCAAGTGTGTCATACCAGGGGAAATTATGCTGATTGCTTCAATGAAGGAGGCATAAATCATAGTCTCTACTGTAATCATTTGCAGCAGTTTATGTTTGCAATAAATCTTCTTATCACAACTGTGCAGAGTATCTTGCAAAACAGGATGTGGCACCTGTTTGACTGCAAGGCAGATAAACTATAGATAATAAGCCCATGCTCAAACAGTGATATTTCATTTTCTAATAATCATTTGTTGTGGCTGACACAGTTTGTAGTGACTGCAAGACTGTGGCTGGGAGCCATTTTCAGCTCAGCAGAAATAAAAATCAATATTAAAGTGAGAGTATTAATGAATATTTAAGTATCTGCCACAGAATTCTATTGATTAGATGGCCTTATCGTCAATACTGTACCTACTGAAGTAAAACAGAGAGATCCTCACACTCAAAAATCTCCCAAGCTGGTAACTCTAGGATAATTGAGCATCTGTTATATGGAACTGAACTGGCAACCTGAAAACTGTTACTTTCCATATTTCAGACAAACATATTCAGATGGAAGCAGATTTTGCAAATTTTATATAGTAATAACTTGAATGAGCACAAACAAATGTAGCTTAAGCTCATACATAGATACAGAACATTGCATAATATTGTTGAAATATTTAGATTTTTAAGCATCACAAATGGCTGTAAGAAAGATCAAACTTTGCATGTCATTGACCTCAAAATTACAAGCGTTCATTGAGAACAACAATAATTCACTGTCCTGCAAGGGATGGTTTCCAGGTAGAAAGAAAAATGGAAGTGAGGCAGAAAGTACAGATAGACAGACAGACAGACAGACAGAGTATGCACAGAAATGCTTCTCATTCTTTGTGGTTTTTTTTCTACCTCTGCTAATCTCTTTGTCTCGTTACTCTCTCCCACTCCCCCTCACTATTCATCATGGATCGTGGATTGTTTCTCCACACTATTTTTTTTTCCTTTCCCTCTTTTTGTTGGGGATTACCACTGCCAACATCACAGTGGTTGTAATACACATAGCAGATGCAGGCAAATGTTTGCATTTTGCACATAGGCTTTGGAGAGACCAGGCTAGCTTTACTTGGAATGCAGGGAGACTCTAAGCTACTGATACAATTATGATATCTGACACTTAAACACACACTATTGTTTGAACACTAACATATACAGCATATGTGTGCACTCTAGACATAACCAAGGTTTGACATGTTTGACTATTAGGACAAAAAAAAGAAGTAAATCTCCTCCCACACAAGTCTCTGAATGGATGTTCTTCAGAACAGAGCAGATAAACATGTTTGTGTGTTGAACATATATTTATATGAGTAGTGTTGTCACGATACCAGAAATTCAGTAATCGGAACCAATACCAGCGAATTTACACGATACTCGAAACCTCAATCGATACCACGGCAAAAAAGGTGCTTATTTCTTCAAGATATCCCCACCTTTATTAAAATATTGATCTCTTTACAATGTATAAACTTGAACAGATAAATGAATAAAATGTATGCACTGGTCCTTTGGCTTCAGGTTTTTAAACAAACTGTTTTTTTTACTGTAATGAACATTTACTATAATGAACAAACAAAGTATAAATACAATAATAAAAATAGTTCTGTAATGTCATGTCCTCAATATTCTTTGAACATGGATTTGGTCGGCTGGTCCCTAAATGCAATCGATCAGATTTTTTCTACTCATAGACCGGGCAAGGGAGAGCCCACATGTCCGGACGGGGCGCACGTGGCAGGCTATGGGATGGCCCCTATGCCTGCCCCAGCTTTCTGTCGAGGACGTGGAAGATGTCTACATATT
>JBBBVT010000014.1:12121534-12141218 GCA_037177035.1 Craterocephalus eyresii
CTGTGCATGACCTATTTATATACATTCCGGTCACATATCACATATGTGATAAACACAGAGATATAAGCAACTAATAAAATGTATGTTCAGAAATGGTAAATCCAACAAGGAATTTTCTTTTCCTCTTTTTTTTTAGCCTATAAAAACGGGATCTGTGCCACACGGTACGATTGTTTTGGACTGATGATGCATCTGTATTTAAGCCTCTTCTGTTCACAGCAGCCAACGGTTCCAGAGTAAAATCCTAAGTTAGGTCTCTGTCTCTGAGTTGTACTTGTTCTCTCCGTCTCTCTTCTACACCAGCTCTCTTCCCCTCTGCATGCATGAGAATAATATTCAAATGCACGTTAATCCGCCCAGGATATTAATTACAGTCTCCATTAACATTTAATAAATACTTCCCAGGTGGGCCTGCTGCTAAGTGAACTGAGAGCCTTATCAAATATTAGGCCTTTAATTGGCCTTTCACTCCAATGAATGGCTTTTTAATTAGTCTGCAGTTATCATCCCTCCACCAACTATAGAGCCAGGCTGATCAGCCCATGCAGATGTGCCAATTTGCTGAGTGAGGGCATCTTAATGACCTGAGGTAGGCACATCATTGCTTAATACTCCATAGCCAAGAGAATAGTGCAGGCTGCAGGTTTCAGGCCACAGTCGGACACTTAGTGATAGTCTGGTTATAGCATGGAGGTCTGTGGGGACAGAACCTGGACAGTTTTTCAATAAGAGGGAGGAATTGTGAGGATGTTAATGTTGTTTTGATGGAGTTGTGTACCACACATGTAATATACTGCTTCATTTCAGATCAGAGGCCACTTCAAATACACAGTAGAAAAGAAACCGTTAAAACAGTGTTAGCGTTTCACTGATGGTCATGTCAGCCATTGAAGATCTAAACTGAATATTCCTCTAATTTCAAAGACTAAAAAAATCACTGTCTTCATTTGTGATGATGACCACAGAAAGAATGCAAATGAAAAGAAACGGACTCATTGTATATTTTGCTGCCTGGCTAATCTTATAAGATGGACAGAACCCATTTTCTATGTTCACAATACTTTCTGGAATTCATCCAAGCGTACAACAGGTTGAAATCAGTGGAAGCTGGACTCATTTCCAACATTGATCAATGAAAGTAGACAAACTCACAATCCCTTCCGTCAAATCTCCCAGACCAGCAAGTATCTGCAATATGTTGAGAAACTTGAGTGAACGTGCTGTTCTCTCTGGTAATTATAGGGTGTCAAGCTCCCCCTTGTGGCCATTAGTTACATAATTGGTCTTGCCAGACTCCATTTTTTAGTTGTTACCTGACTGAAGCAAGTCTGCATTTCAGCATTTACAGTGGGTACATACAGTAAGAAAGTAAAATATCCTAACTTATTCAAGCTCCATGTTGTTGTTATTGAATCTAATGCGTAAACTGACTATTTAGTTCAGCACCGACTTGTCAGCTGAGGACAGAATGTGCAGAGAATAACCAAACAAGAAGGGGTCTGGATAACTAGACTTCCTTCATCACTTGATGGTCAATGTTTTTTTCTAAGCCACAGAGAAGCATCTTTCACCTTGTAGTTTCAGTCAGAATCCCAAATAATGTTGATAACTTTTTTCTTACTTAGGCTGGCTCACCCTATTGGAATAAGCCGGCCAATTGGCAGCTCACTGCTTTTCATAAATGTATGTTACTGCATTCAAATTTTCCCAACTCATCCGCTTTGGAATGCTGTCAAGAGAGACTTTTTTTAATTTTTATTGTTTTCACTGTCAGTTAAATCTGTAAAGATACTTCCTCCCTCTGGGAATATTGGTTGTGAACACTCAAAAGGGAATCACTGTCATGGCACAAATACACATATTCACCATAGTATAACGTGTCTGCAAACATACACGCTGTCTGGAGCGCTTAAAATCATAGAGACGTAGAACTCATCTCAGAGTTTTGGATGCACTTAGAAACAGTGTTACGCACTTACGGAAATCACTTAGAGACATCAGTCTGTTTTCTGTTTAGCTGCATGGGATGAAAATAGTACATGGTTGTTTTGTTGTTATATTTTTGTTTGAATTGGACCTTTCTTTTGTTTTTGACCATGTTATAGATTTAGCTGTTTTATGAGTACAAATAGGATGATGTGGTGATGCCTGTAACAGATGAGGTCATTCAGGCTTCAGGGCAGTGGATGCTAGCTAACTTGAGAGAATGAAAGACAGTTTGCTTATTTGATTATTAATGCAAAGGAAATAAACAGTGTAGGATTCACAATCACCACTATTGCTCCAGACTGATTGCTCGACATTTCAAGGCTTGATGAAACAGGAGGATACTGCATTTTTTGTGTTCTGTTCTTGCAATGTATAAAATCTCTTTACTGTATGGCACAAATCTACAAACTGAATTCTATTTGTTTCAGTCTTGTGTATCAGCAAATGTTTTTACCATACAAAAGCAAATTAACATGCTGCTCAGTTTAATAATCATAAAACTTTCATAACTTTCACATAACCACCATGAATCAAAAACTGCAACCCTGATTGCCTGACGTAAATTTAAGTAATATGTATTATAAAAGAAATCAAGCCTTTTAAAGTCACAATCCTTAAAGTTAGCAGTTTTTAGTTTTTGTTCTGTTTTGGATTTTTTTTTTCCAATAAAAACAAAAAGAAAATCATCTGGCCTGCAATTTAAAGTACTAAAGGATTTAGTCCAGTCAATATTATTTAATTCTGTTGTAAATCCTAATGCACTGACATTTTTGGGTGGGGTCAGTGTTGCAGTGAGCAGTTCTGTCAGGTATGATGTCTTAAGAAAACATTTAGTTTCAGAGTTAGACTTCCCAAAGACCATGCTCACTTCATTTGAGTCGCTATAGTTCAGGACACCAAAACCAGAAGATATGGGATTTGTCATGGCCCACTTGGCCTGGCTCATCTTGTTTTGCCCGAGGGATTTTGTGTCATCTCATAACCACAAATAAAGAGCCTTTTTGACTGAGTTAAGTCTGAGCTTTATGGCCAAAATCATATTAAAACTGTGCTCAAATGAGGCTCTGCCAAGAAAAGACCCTTTAAAATAGGAGCTCCCTCTAGTGGTCAACTCACATAGCAATTCGATGTCTCCCAATGAGCTCTATGCACAGCTCCACCACTTCCTGAACTTAAGGCTACTCCTTTGTTTTCTGTCTTTCATACTGGATGAACTGATTAATCCAAGTGTTTCTGGCCATTTAATAAAGTTGGGCACGCCTGGATTAATCAGTCTGTCCAATAATGAAAGACAGAAAACAACGGAGCAGCCTTAAGTTCATGGAGTAGTGGAGCTGTGCATTGAGCCATTTATTTTACTGGTCCCAATATATCTCCAGCATGAAGAATAACTGGTGACTTCATTGCATTAAAGTAGGGATTAAAGACCGACATCTGTCTCTCCTGGTGACTTCAGTAGAGGTGATGTCATGCATTGGGAGTGTTATCATGAAAAGTGACTTTTTAAAATCCTAAACTCTCTTCTCTCCCTTCTTTTTAATCTAGCATCCACCTCGAAACTCTCCCATTCTTTTCGTGTTGTGCTTGCATTCGTCATAAACACAAAGTTTCTCTTTATCCTGCGATCATTTGTTTCCTCCGGCAGCTCTTTTGTGCTTCTAATGCAGACTGAGAATGTATACCTTCTGTCAGTCAGACAGTCTTTTCCATTCATTACATTAAAAGAAGGAAAATGACTTTATGCATGCCATTTTTCTTTAAGTGAGTGTGCTTTATAACAGGCACATATACCCACTCACGCACATAAATTATTTATACTTCTATCAGCTTTAATGGACCCATCAATTACATTATGGGCTCAATCTATAAGTTGTCTGCAAACAGACCTATAATGAACAACAGCTTCATATATAATTTATCAGGGAGATTTTAAATGACACCATATTGCACATTTTGTCCTCTTAAGGTGACATAATTACATCTCACAGCCTTTGTAATGCTCAGTCTAGCCTCTTTGTTCAGGAAACTGAAGCTTTCCACCTACAGCATGTGCTGGCTCTACTGTGAAAAGCAGCTTTCCTTTGCTCTCCATCTCAGTCTCCCCTCGGTGTCCTCCTCTTCCGCAGCCTTGCTCTTTTACATGGTCTTCGTTTGGGTGCCCTGCTGCTGCACTCTTCCTTCCCTCACTCTGGTCTTTCATATATAATGCATGTGAAACAAACAGACATGTCAGAGTCACTCAAACGCACAGCTGTCCCCTCATTCCTCACTACAGCTTTAGTCACCCTGAGAGAGGGAGAGGCGGGTCGTGTCTCTGACATCTGCAGCAGCCTCATCTGAGCAGCTGCATCAAATACAAACCACACCTTTTACATTGGAAGAAAAATCTATTTTGTCTATTCTACCTGATTCTATTTATATGAAGGATATTTGCGGTGATGAGTTCACATGAGTGGTGGGTGGGGCAGGGTCGTTACCAATGTGAGTTTTAAGGAAACAGAGCAAGAGAGTGGCGTCTGGAGCTGTTTAACAGATGCTTATTCAAGAGAGAAAAGTCTTTTTTTGTATTTTCATGTCTTTGTATAGACATAAAAGTCCCAGCTTGCGCTCCGTCAGACTGTACAGAGCAGCGTTTGATCCATACAAATGCCTCCCTTGTGCTTCCGAATGCTAAAGACTTGGAGTAAGAGAGCGATTTCTCTCATCAGTGATTTCACTTGTAAATCTAATTTTTCTGTTAAGGCGTGGAGGGGATAAGCTGCTGTGCTGGCTGACTCTCGAACTGCATACATGCATTAATAAACACACACACTTTCAGTTCGGTGGGAAAAAGACCCAATTTTCCAGGTGCAGAGGTCTGTGGAAAAGAGTTAGAGCAACTCATAGTGAAACAGCATTATTCTCCATTAGCATTGTGGAGAGTGGGAGCTATTATACCATCCACACATACAAGTGGAGTTTACCACTTGACAGAGAGTGTGATGGAGCCTGAAAAGCAGAGAATGTGAGTGGGATTGTGCCTGTTCAGAGGCAAACGAAGTTCATTGTCATATTCCATACAGAATGTACTCCATTTTTGTTGCAGTAATATGATTTAAACTGAATTCAGCACCTTATAAGGAAGTTATGCAGCATTTGGAGCTGAAACCTTCTTGAATGTTGACATATTTCTAAGATCAGGACATCACTGCTTTAAATATCATGCAAGGCATCTTCTAAAGATGAAGCATTCAAACGGATCCTGTAGTAAAGTCATTTGAAGTGCATGGTGAATTATACAGTCTTCTTTTGTACAAAAGTCTCATCTGGCTGGTCAAAATAAATAACAAGAATAAATGATGATTTGCTCAGCTCTCTCCACCCACCGTAGGCAGAAAGAAAACTGGATTTATTCAGACAGCTAATACACACAGTGACTCAGACTGTATACTCTGTATGGATGAAATGGGCTCCAGAGGCTTTTCCTTTCAAACAAAGCAAATACCTGAGCTGGAATAAGGTATTGATTTGTCATTTCCCACAGCTGAAGCTTAGTAAAACAGGGGAAGCAGATATGCAAGCATTAGTTTCTGATAATTGTTGTCAAGTAACAAGAAGCCTTAAGCTCAGATGTACTGTAAATCCCACATCATTCACACATACAAGCAGTGGATGAAAACGCATGCTTGATTTGGTATTCATGCAGCAATCTTTTTTCTCATTTAAGACTAATCAAACATTAACATCTCATGTTCACAACATTTATTTCCCATATGAACCATGTCACTTCTTTATGTGGACATGAGTGTTTGAGCTCTTTATTGTGAGGAAGCACAGAAATTGTTTAGTTTGCATTTTAACACTCAGAATAAAAAGTGTAGCAGGGGGTGTTTCTCAGTGAAGTTGTTGAGCTCATTTCATACGGGAATCCTCATTTCATTATTTTCTTGTCTTTTATTCCCTTTAATAAGGCTGTTATACAAAAAATGGATAGTTAATGGAGGCTGTTCTTTGTTTTATCTGTTAGTTTATCTGTTAGTTTGTGTCCCATTCTTTTATAGTTCTGTTATGAATATGCAAACGTTTATAATATTTAGGTTTGTTTTTTCAACCTCCTTGTGCTGCTGTAATTTCACTTTTTTTTTTTAAATGAACAATTATTTTCCTCCTTTATTCCTACTTCAGTGACCCAGTAGTAGCTACCGCATTAATAAGTTTTTTATTTAGTTATTTTTTTTATATCTATTGTTTTTGGTTTTTTTTGTTTGTTTTTTGAAGACATTCTTTTTTCCAGTAAATGTTTGTACTGTTTGTACCGTGGGCCATTTTAGGTCAAAATATCATTAATCCCGTCATTCCTTCGACAGAGTGTGAACTCTACCACCAGGTGTCGCCAGGTCCCCACAGGTTACTGCAGTGAACTCATCCCGCCACTGGAGGGCAGCAAACAGAAATAAATTACCAGTGAAAACAGACATTTTATAGCAGAAGCTGTAGAAGAAAAACAGTGGGAGCAAAGAAAGAAGTGGAAAAGCACCACCGGGCATTTGTTGTTTGAAGACGCGGTATGTGCTTCTTCATGCTGTTGCTCTTCCAAACGTTGCAGAACTAAATGTAAAGATAATATGCAGATACATGCATAAGGCCGCTCCTACCGTAGGAGAGCAAGTTAGTGAGTAGAAAACAAATGATGCTCGTGCACCAGGAAGTCCACATTAAAAGAAAGCATCCGATGCAAATCTGTCCTGTAAATGTATGCTTTACAGTACCACAGGCTTATCAAAATCACCTCGTCCTCTTAATATTCAGTTACAATAGTGCACTTGTCAACAAACTGTATATCGACATGCACAACAAATTGAGAAAATGCTGGCAGAATAACTGCTGATTTTATTTCCATCCCTCTACTCATTAAAGTAGCTACTATTTTTGTTTGCCATTTCTACTCACTGGGTCATCCTGTTATGGCTGAACCTGCAGAAGTTCTATTAAGACGCCAGAAGGCAAAGCTAATAGAGATTCTTAGTGCCGATGCAGATTTTGTTCTGCAGCATGCAGACGCTCGCTTTCTGCTGTCCCCCCACGGCTACCAGCAAGTGAAGTCTTGCCGCGTTCCCAGTGAGAAAGTAACAGAGCTTTTGGATCATGTAATCCAGAGAGGTTCAGAAAAAGCACAAGGAATGCTAGACCTGCTGAAAGAGCAGGATATGCAGGAGACATTTCCAATGCTTTGCTTTGTTAAGGATTTGCAAGTTGGGGCGTTGTCTTCAGGTACAAAACAAAACATATGTTCAATATTTTCAGCAAGTTCCTGATTAAAAATAGGTCATATTAATGACAAGTATTGTTTTTTCTCTCATTACTGAAAAGGAGAAAAAGAAATATCAAGAAAGAGAAATGCTGCTCCTGAATCACAAGATCTCATCTCAACCAAAAAAATCTGCAACAACAGTGAGTCATAAAACAAATATTTTCCTCATCACTTGTTACAACATCAGCAACAGTGTCTTCTGCTCTTACTGCACAGGCTGCAGCTTAGTGAAGGAGAAGCAACTGATGTCCGTGGCTCGTACCATCGGCAAATCTTGGAGAGAGATTGGCAGACTGGCTCTGGACATCCCGTCTGTGAAGCTGGAGCAGATTGAAGAAGACCATTCACTCCATGTGGAGCGAGTCTTCGCCATGCTGCGTTACTGGCGTACCTGCCAGAAAGAAAGAGCCACTGCTGCTCTCTTGCATTCCCTCCTCAGTCAGGAAGACTGGGCCCTACCGGCTGAAAGCATTGACTTTTTGTTAGAGACTGACTGAGTTCTCCTGCATGATACACCCACAGACAGCATTAACCTACTGAGTTTCTCACCCAAAAACTGTCAGGGGAAAAATGGCGCTCAGATTTTGACTGTTTTATTCTAATATCTAAAAATGTCCAGTTGTTAAGCTTTGTTTTTATGTCATGTTTTTGCTGTTATAGAGAAATCACAAATGTTTACTGGGAGAAATGGCTTTTATAGAGGGAGCTTTACATTTGGTAAAGGCATCTGTCTTATAACATTTATTCTCTACTATGAGAAATAATGAGTTGTGCTCATTTAAATATAAGTGTACATTTGTTTTTTAGAAAAGAAAATTGAATTGTATTTTTTTACTTTTAATAAACAGTACTTTTTTGGGATAACTTGTGCTGTATTGATCTACACATTTTGGTCTTTTAGATGAATATTGTATTGTGTAATGAGCTGTAAAATTGAGGTACCATTTTCATGTAAAGGCAGGCGAACAAGCACTGTTGGAGGAAATCTCCAGGCCCTTAGTACAAATAATAATACCATATGAAAAAAAAGTATAAGGCCATTGTTATAGAAAATAGGTTTTTGCACATTTTGTGTCATTGGATTAAAATGACTTTTACTGCTGTAAATGGCCCGTGTTGAGCTGATGTAGTTACTTTATGAATGCAGCATTGCATCATATGCTGAAAAGATCATGATGTGTTTGTCAGTCTTACAGAGCCACACATATTTATGAGGTCAGGAAAAAAAGTTTTTACCACATTTATGACTTTCTTACAGCTAAAGAAGAGAAGAAAGGCAGCTATCTTAAGTCATAAGTAAATAATTAACCGGTTCATGGCATGAAGAATCTGATTGTGAGAAGTTACAGTTGTCACACATGTTACGGAATAATAAGTACAACATGGTAAAATGTTTGACATTTGTTGTTTTAAGAGTCTTATATAGATACTTGAGTAAAAGTACAGTTAGATTTCCTTTATATTTAACTTATTTAAGTTACTGCTTTTTAGGATTTTATTCTCATAATTTTGTTAGATACTTCTTTTGAGCTAATGAGAATTACTTAATACTTTGATTTATCCATGAAAAAGCTTGCATGTGACTTAATCAAGCCAAATAGATACATTTTCTTGTAGAAACTCATAAATCATAAGGCACTGTAGTCTCCACTCCCCCCCCACTCTCCTTTGTAGTCTTACACTGCATAAATTAACTTTTGGTCAGGGACAAAGGTCGTCTTCCTCTCATTACTGTCTTGTGTTATTTTTGTCTGTGTAGCCATTTTATGCCGTCTGACTGGGAGGCAGTCTAATAAAGCAGCAAAGGTTTACCGTTTATTTCAAAGCATGAATATGGAACATATGTCCTCGTCATGTAAGTACAGTGTGAAATATCTGTTTATTTTGCACTGTAACTTCCTCCTCATTATATTTCTGTTGAAACTGTTGTAAACATCAGATGGAGAGATAATGGCAGCAGCGTTCCGTGACCTGAGCGAGCCACTTGTTGACCATGAAGAAGGCCAGCACTTCTTGAATGAAGCCTTCAAAATTATTGTGGACGAGGTGCTCTGCAAGGGCACAGATGTCAAACAGAAGGTTTGTAATGAAGCATGAAAAATCTCACCTGTTAGATTACACTTGGGATCCTGAACAAAGCCCATGATGCAGATATTCTTCATGCAGGTGTGCGAGTGGAAAGAGCCTGATGAGCTGGCTCTACTTCTGGATCTGGAGCTGAGAGAGGCAGGGGAGCCTCAGGACCGGCTTCTGCAGAGAGTAAGGGATGTTGCCAAGTACAGCATAAAGACAAGTAAGACAGATTAAACTTTAAAAGGTTGTTTTTGTTTTAGTTTAGTTTTTTTTTGTTATTTGGACTGTTGTTTTATTTTTTTTGCTGAGACTTTTCATTGTTAATTTCAGGTCACCCACGTTTCTTTAATCAGCAGTTTGGAGGCGTGGACTATCATTCCCTAGCTGGACGTTTCCTCACAGAGGCTCTCAACACTAACCTGTAAGAAATTAAATGAGGGGTGATGAATAAAACTGTTTATTTGATTGGATAACTATTGAGATCTGTTACGAATGTAAAAACGAAAAAGATTGTATTTATAGATCACAGAAATTCTTAATGTTGGTTCTTCAAGACAATTCTCGGCATAAACGTTGCAGAGATTTTTTGTAGAGATATTAACTATTTAGTGGCTTTTTTTCATTAATCCTGCTGGGGTGGTTATGTAGATATAGGAAACTTCTCTTTGACATTCTCAGCTCATTGATTAAATTTTTTTCTTCCTTTAGAAACATTTTTAATGATTTTGGCATGGATGATGAATCATTATAATGCAAAAATTGGCCTATTCCTCCTCTCACAAATTTTAGAGCTGGTAGTCATTCTGTCTGGTATACCAATGAGCATCCTTTTATGTTATGCAGCAGCCTGATTCATGCAGAAATGACAAGATCACGATTGTGCCGGACTTCAGCTATCAGTTGGTTTACTGCAGCACAGCTAGTGTTACAGTGACTGGTCTAATGGATGTTTTTTTTGTGAGATGATGGTCAAATATGGTCGCTCCCATTTAGAAGCTGGTTGTGTTTGATTTGATTGACGTTCCCTTGTGATACATGCTTACTCATCATAACGCTATAAGGTAATCTGGAGTCCAGTGGGGTTGTAATCTCTGGATCCTCTGTCAAAGCTGATGACGTGGTGGAGAACTAGCACTTGAGAATAATGGCTTTTCTTTATGTGGTGGAGTCTGAGGGTCTGAAAATCACATGTTCTGTACTGGTTTTCAGCCTTGTCCCTTTGTATTCTGTAACTTCAGATAATGTCACAAAGAGCTCCAGCTTTCTCATGCAGTCCAAAAACACGAATGTTGGATTGACTGGTGTTTCCAGATTCTCCCTAGGAGTGAGCATAGGTGGTTGGCTGTTTCTCTATGTTGGACTGATGACAAGTAAAAAGTTACACTTAATTTATTCATGTGGCACACTTTTTGATCAAATGCCCAAAAGTGTTTCACAAAAATGAAAGAAAGACCATGCAAAAAGACAATCATAAGGATAAGAGATCATCAGACTTTTTGTCTTTTCATTTGCAGCTTCACCTATGAGGTGGCACCTGTCTTTGTGCTGATGGAGAGAGAAGTTTTAAGAGGGTTACGTCAGCTGGTGGGCTGGACAGAAGGTGATGGTATCTTCTGCCCTGGGGGGTCAACATCAAACATGTATGCCATGAACCTTGCACGCTACAAACTCTTCCCACAGGTCAAAAGCCAGGGGCTGTGGGGTCTCCCACGTCTGGCCATCTTTACATCTCCCGAGGTCAGGACACACGTCTCATTGAGCAGACTGAAATTTTATCTGAAGAGTTCAGATGTGTTTGATGTGAACAGGTTTTATTTTTTTATTTGGGTTTTGTGTGCTACATGACAGAAAAATGTATTTTCATGTTTTCCAGAGCCATTACTCTGTGAAGAAAGGAGCTGCGTTTAT
The DNA here is from genome assembly GCA_037177035.1 of Craterocephalus eyresii. Taxonomy (NCBI): domain Eukaryota; kingdom Metazoa; phylum Chordata; class Actinopteri; order Atheriniformes; family Atherinidae; genus Craterocephalus; species Craterocephalus eyresii. The sequence goes on from JBBBVT010000014.1 coordinate 12,132,795, forward strand.
GGGTATTGGTACGGACAATGTCATCTTGGTCAAAGTGGATGATGGGTAATTGATTGCTTATTGTAAAAGCTTAGATTATTAGTAGTAACTAACATATTAGGCCACTACTGAATTATTTTATAAGGCAAAAAATGGCATGAACATATTGGAAATATCAATTGGAGTTTATCTATTTTCTGACATCATAAATATGTAAGAATTATCCAAACGAAAGAAAACTCTTGCAGCTGTCAGTGATCAAACTAACTGATGTTGTTCCTTCTTTCTTTGGCTTTATTGATGCTCATTCTTCCATGACAGAGGTCGTATGATTCCAGAGGACCTGAATGAAAAGATAGAGCTGTCCAAATCTCAGGTATAAACATGCAACAGATTTGGCTTTACTGGCTCCAGCCAGCCATTTCCTTTGAAAGCCCAAGTTTAAAGAAACTGCTCTCTCCTTCTGTTTATTTCTGTCAGGGTGCAGTACCGTTCCTTGTAAGCTGTACATCCGGCACCACCGTCCAGGGTGCCTTTGACCCGCTGGATCGCATCGCTGCTATTTGTGACAAACACAAACTCTGGATGCATGTTGATGTGAGTCCTCTTGGGGAAAATCTAATTTGACAGGTGGTGATTTGGGCAAAATTTTACTGTAAAGTAAAACAACATGCAGAGTTTTGTGTATGTTTTTGTCATAGGCTGCATGGGGAGGAAGTGTGCTCTTTTCAAAGAAACACAGGCATCTGATGAAAGGAGTTGAGAGGTACTAATGTGCATAAAAGAAAAATGCATATTGTATTGTGATGGAGACTATGTTTAGCTTGTGAGGTCCAAAGTTTGGCTGCTTTTTTATTAGCTGTACTGTGTGTGATTGTCTCTTTTTTACAAGAGCAAATTCAGTGGCTTGGAATCCACACAAGATGCTGGTGGCTGGCCTGCAGTGCTCTGTCTTGCTGCTAAAGGATACCACGGTTTGCTTTCACAGATTAAGACTACTCCATTTTCACAAATTACACTGACTTTTATGTAATAGGTTTGCTCATTTTGCTTAATTTAGATTTTTTTTACCTGACAGTCCTTTTATGTTCCTCAGAACTTACTGAAGCAGTGCCACAGCGCCAACGCTTCATACCTCTTCCAGCAAGACAAATTCTATGACGTGAACCTGGACATTGGGGATAAGTCTGTCCAGTGCAGTCGTAAGGTGGATTGTCTGAAGTTGTGGCTGATGTGGAAAGCTGTTGGCTCCACTGGTTTGGAACAGCGTGTTGACAAGGCTTTTCTCCATGTGAGGTAAATAAAGTATTTGTTAACCCCCTTTGAGCAGTACGTGGCCTTCACTGTCTTAAAACACAATGAAACAAACATTGTGTTAGCACAAGTGAACATACAGTTAGATTTTATAAAAAGTCACCTTCCAGTGGTTAGGCACCAAACGGCACAGCTTTCCAACTGTCCAAAAAATCAGGGAGAAGAATTCATTCTGCTTTATTTCAATCCATGACTTGAACTTTCTTTATAGTACATTCAGCTTACATTACCACATAGCAGCCCCACACGTTAAGCCTGATGATATACAGAAAACTGTTCTCAGCACTGGTGGTCAAGCTCCAGCAGTAATTTTAGTTTTTAGTAGATAGAATTGTAATATTTTATGGACTTATAGTTGGAGTCAGATGTCTTCACTGAAGTACTTGTAGCTTGTACTAAGCTACTAACTTACTCCTCATTTAGGCCAGCATTGGCTGGTGTTCAGTATTCTGTCTACATGCATTTCTTCTCAATTTGCAATTCATCATTAGTATCATGATACTAATTTAAGTTACAGTTTTAGTTACTAAGCAGCTCTACATTAGGTATAAGCTTATGTGTTGGTATCTATTTTATGTTGCAGTTCATTGTAACAGCCATGCTGTTGTAGTACAAGAATAATTTTAAAACATTTTTTAAACATTTTTAAACTATTTTAATCCGTGTCAGTCAATACAGTCATTTAGATTGGTTGGAAGCAACCGACTTCTCTGCCTCTCCTCATCTTTGACAGTGTTCACTCTGATGTCATGTGCATTAGCATAAATCTCAATTCCTATTTATTAACACCAACTTACTGAGCTTCTACCAACAAAGGCATCTACCTGAAGAAAACAGAAAATGCTGAAAACTTACTCTTGCAGATATTTGGTGGAACAGATGAAGAAAAGAACTGGATTCCATCTTTTGAGAATGGTAAGTTCATATAAGGCTATAGCATGAAACAAGTTTTTCTCAGCAAAACATTTTTACTTATTTTTTTAATTTATCTTCACGGACAGCCAGAGTTTGTGAATGTATGCTTTTGGTTCATACCACCATGTCTGAGAGGGAAGGAAGGAGATGCAGATTACCCGAACAGACTGGCAAAAGTAAGTTTCCATTTTATATCAGAGAAAAGATTTAAGACTGATCCAGAAACTGAAATGTATTTTTCTTTATTGATGCTGCACATTCTTGTATTTCAGTTTAACTTGTAATTTTAGACTTTTTTGTTAAAAATGAATCTATCGGCTTCTGTGTACATGCATCTGTTTATATTTTCCCTTGTGTTTAAAGGTAGCTCCAATCATCAAGGAACGCATGATGAAACAAGGCACTATGATGGTGGGCTATCAACCCCTAGGAAACAAGGTCAATTTTTTCCGTGTGACTGTGTTTTCTCCACTTGTCTCCCAGAAAGACATGGATTTCTTCCTTGATGAAATTGAAAGGCTGGGAAATGATTTGTAATCAAACTCACAACTTTCAAATGAAAGGCATTGTCCTCCTTTAAAGTTGTTACTTTACCACCACTATAATGTCGGATTTATTGCAAGCAAATAAACCCTGTTGTTCCTCTAGATTGTAGATTTGACTTCTAAGTATTCAAACAGGTTTGACAATATACCAAGGTGAAAAAGTTGTTAAATGAATAAAAATAAAAGTCCCTGATCTCAGCATATATCAAATGTGTCTTTTCTTAATGAAAACATGTTTTAAAAGATTTGAAGCATTTCCTGTAAAAAATATATTAAAACATTTTGTCCATAGATATTTTGATGGATCATAACAAGGTAACGAATCTCTTTACATTTTATCTCTAAATGCTTCTCTTGGAGACCTGTTGACATCTACCATTACATTTTGTAAAGTAAGGCTGAAATTGGGTTAATCAGAAAAATGAAAATACTTATTACAACCTAATGTGCTTCTTGCATATTGTCACATTTAGGTGTAGGAAACTCAACTTTTAGCTGCATTTAGATTCTTAGACAGGTGTCTTTGTACAAAAACCAAAAGTAGACTCAGATCTGAGTTTGTCAGTCTATGAATCAGTGAAAACGTAACCAAAAATAACCTTCTGATATTTGCCAATTAATTGTTCTTCTCAAAACTCAGTGGTGTAGTCCAGGGTAAAGGTCGGTATACGGAGTATATGCCACTTATCGTTCAGGGAGCATTGGGTATACCCACTTCTAAACCCTTGTAATGGCACCATACTTTTATAAATCAGCCAACCTAATTTTCCATTTCTTCCCTCAAGAATAGTGAAACCAAGACCCGGCCTTCTCTGCCTCTAACTGGCTAGTCCTTACTGTCTTCACTGGTTAAACTGGTTAACTTGGGCAAATGTCCTCATAACATCAACTAGCATCTCACATGATGTTAGAAATGCTACACAGTGCTGTGAATGACAGCCCAACACTCTCTGTCCTCCACCAACCTCAGTTACAACTTCATATGAAGACGTCAAAAAACGACGTTCAGAAAAGACGTCTTTATAACGTTTTCTGGACCACTTTTTGTGCAGCTGGAAGTAAGTGGCAGCCATGATCAATAATCCACTTATCCACACTTAGATAGAACCTTATTAAGCTCATCTACATTCTGCACTTCACATATGCTTCCCATTTACCCATACACATACAGTTTTTATTTAATATATCCAGTCACTGTAGCAATTAGTGCTTTTCCTCATTGATTACTCACAGACCATATTAAAGACAATGTCGGGTTCAGTATCTTGCCCATGGTCAGTTTGACAACAGAAAGCACTGGGATCAATCCGGCTTGGACCTGGTTGGGACACATGCATTTTGTTTCTTTTCATAATCTCCTTTGAGTCATCAGATCATCATTAAAGGGGATGATTCTTGTCCCACAATTTCTTAAGGCCACAATTTTCAAAGCTGTTATTTTCATATGTTGTACTTACTGGTATTCATAAGTAAATCATGGACAGAATCATGAGTGTGAGCAGTCTTTAACATTTTACACTTCTATGGCTTTATTCCTTTTTTGAATTAAAAAACATAAGAGGTGTATTAAATTTTATATTAATCTCATCATAATGTACGTGATATATCATCCATAAAATACTAGATAAGAACACATTTGACAGAGTATTTAAATTGCTTTCTGTGTTACATTTGAACGGCTATGAGGCAGCTGAGTGTGGTTGGATCATCAGTCCATATATTTTCTACCTCTTATCTTTCCTTAACCTGGTAACATTTCCAAACAAGGTCCAACCCGGACCAGAATGCAGATAATTTTTTGACTATTTGATAAAATTGTAAAAACAAAGGAATAGTAAAAACCAAAGAAGGAGGAAACAGTGTTTGATTTTCACCTGTTGATTTATCTATCTATACTGCTTCCATCTTACAATCATTCAGTCTGTTTCTCCAGGAATCCTGTCTTTCCATCAAACGCTGTAAACGTGGTGAGAGGGCTCTTTGTTACTGCAGGGGCCACATTTACATGAAATCTTGGGACCTTGGGATCATGTATCAGAAATCATGCAATGTGCAAATTCTAGGGTTCTGCCCAATTTTTGGAGGTATGGTAAGTAGAGTCATCTTACATGTAACATGATTCAAAAACTGTTTTTCTGGGGTACTTTTATTTTAAATGGGCAAAAATTTTTTATTTTACCCACTTCTCTAGGGATCACTACACCATTGTCAAAACTGTAGGCTTATTTTTATTAACAAATGCAAATACAGATACATGGTAATTCGTAAAATTCAAGGAAATGTATTTAGTAATATATTGGACATATTAAACATAAAATACATTACATATAGTAGAACACTGCCTACTGCCTATCTGCAATTTAAAAGACGACTCAAAAGCGTATCTAAAAAACATTCAGTAAATGTGGGTCAGTCCATACATATGGGTCAGTCCGCGTCGGTCACGTGACTGGACTCCTGACCAATCATGACTCTCCCCGGGGAGCACTTCCGGTGGTAGTGTTTCCTGTCACTGTTTGTAAACTGAGAAAAAAAAATTGGAAGTGCGACAAGAAATCATAATCTTCAGCATTCTTAAAATCGAAAGGTGAGTATTTCAATCCGTGAGACTTTTCTGTTGCAGCTTTTTAAGCGTTTAGTAATCTACTCATCTGTTTCTAGCAGCTGCAGCCGGTGAGGGAGGCGTTATTATGAGGTAGGCGCTGAGCCTGCACGCCCTGCCTGCTCGCCTGCCTGGCTGGCTGGCTGTTGTTGTGTTGTTTGGGGCGGGGGGTGGGGGTTTAGTTTAGCCATACAAGAGTTCTCCCAAAAATCCTGCTGCTAGCTGGCTAACCGGCTTCTGTGATATGTTACGTTCAAGAGACATTCTTAGCACAATTTTATAATCACCCCCGAACACATCTCTGGCGTTTTCGTGTCATGCGGTCCCGTGTCCCATTGCTAGTTTTTGCAAAGGTTTTCTCTTTTCAGACGTTTCAAGGAATTCCTCCTATTTAACAAAAACGTTTTTTAGGGTTTGTTTCTTGCTAACCTTCGCTCACCAATGGCTCGTGTTTGTTTTTGCGCAATCAGGAACCACGTGATTAATGAAATATATCTACAGGATGTATTGGTCTACAGATTGAAAGCCAATGCGTTACCCTGAATTAATAATTAATGCTCGATGGGTTATTTACTTTAACCTTTGCCACCAAAAAAATGCTCGATAACTAGCTCATGGACAAAACAGCTTATGCATAAGGTGCAGTTATTTATTTCAAAGTGTATTACAAAGAGGGCATTAACATAGAGTTAAGTGGCCTGCCTTTACATTGTGTTCTGGATACAATACTAAGTACTTAATTGTATTATCAATCGTCATCGATAAGTAAGAATAACATATTATATGTTTTATATAACAAATTAAAACCAGTAATCCAAAGTAAAGGAGCTATTGGGTTTATAGTGTGAAGGCATTATTATGCAGATCAATGCCAGTAGGAGCAGTGCCTGAATTTCTTCTACATCAAAATCCATCTTATTGTGTAGTGACACACTACATATTGAAATTATGTGGGAAATTTTGTGTTTTGTCTTTTTGTTCATACCATTTCCTGGGTTAAAAGTTCTTGTAATTATGTATTTGCTCACTTGTCTCGCTACATTAGAATAAGTGATAGCTTTCAATATTAGATGTTCAATGCCTGTGAAAATTTAAGAGAGAAACTGGGATGTTTTTCCTGCAATATTCGTTTCTCTCTTTTCAATTTATAAGTAATTTTGCACCATCATATAACTCACCACTAATGCATTTTGTTTTTAAAAAGTAATTTTCATCTTTACATCCTGTTTTATATGTCAATTCTGATATGTCCAGACAGCCACCCAAGCATGAGGCATGCACCAAATCAGTCGGACTTCCATGCCTGCAGAAATATATTAATGCTGGACCTCAGTATCTGGTTATATATTCGTATGCCTCTATTTTCAGGCTTTGTCCCCTGATGATTTGGGGGGGTGTGGTCTCATCTGTCACCCCTCATCCTGAGTGAAGCCCCCTCTGTCCCCTCAAACACACACGCATTCAAACCACGGCGATGACACACCATTCCAACAATTCAGTTCGAGACCATATGAAATGGGTCAGTGGAAGTATCTTCATCTCCAGAATCACCATCATGGTTGCATTAAGTTATCATTCCCATTACTCAACCCCACCACCAAGTTCCCCCGACTCTGCAACTCTGTGAGAGGAGTCATACGACCTCTCTGTATGATCTGACTATGTGTTGATTGTGTTGCCAGGCTGGGTTGCTGGGCTGTGAGGCGGTGCTGTCCAGCATGGCCTTGATGCAAGCCAACAACATCCCAGGCCAGAAGAAGATGTCGGGTTTGGGTCAGGGCCACAGAACCAGCCCTGAGGGCCACCAGGCCCACTCGCAGCAAAACCACCATGGCCACCAGGTTCACCACGGACAAGCCCACCACAGCAATACTGGAGGCCCTTCAAGCGGAAGCTGTCCACCCCTGGTAAGATAGATGGAGGACACAGCACTATGCTCACCACATAAGCTGTGTGGAGACATTATGGTATTTAAAGACATTTTAGTAAGATCTTATGCTTTGAAGTAGTTTGATTGTCATAATGCTTTTGTTTTGGTCATTTGAAAAAATTGACTTGGTAGACGATTAGTTTGTTTTTGAAAGTCATAACTTACTCCCAGTACTGTTTCTAAGAGCAAAACATTTGGTTGATGATGTATAACATTCTGTTTATTTCCATATATAAAGACAGTTGATCATTGATCCCCACCTTTGGATGTCATTTGCAGAAAGTTTTATCCTTGATATATTCATCAATTGTTGCCTGTATCTTCTTATAACTATATTATATTGTATAAAAAGTCTTTTGTCTCCCATATAACATGTATGATGTATTTAAACGCATAATTGGGTAGTTGGGAAATTAAAATGGTGCACTTTTTGCAATTACATGTTTGGTAATTCATTGCCATCCAGGGACTGAAGCTAACCAGCAATTCCATCCATCAGCACAATTTATCTAGTATTTCCATGTTTTATCTTCTTCAAAAGTTAATCCGAAAAGATGGGGATTATCACACATCGAGGATGCTTGACAGTAAAGATGTGCAGACAAACCAGAATATGCAACCCAAGAAGAAACACAAAAAATCTGGGTCATCCCACAAAGTTAAAGAGAAAGTTGAGGTGAGGATTGGTTCAGATCTCAGTTTAAGTGGAAGAAAAACAGAAACATCTGAAGATACTGAAGCATTAATCTCTCCTTTATCTGTGTCGATAGCACTTGCTTCCATCACTTGATATGGATGACGACTGCTCTTTGAAAGTCCAGAAGAATTTCATCTGTGATCACTGCTACGGGGCTTTCCGGAGCAGCTACCACCTCAAGCGGCATATTCTCACACATACAGGTGAGAGCTCATTGCTCATTGATTATCTGGTGGATTCTGTATATTTTGTAGAAATTCTGATTCAGTCACTGATTCATTCATGATTATTAGCTGTAATCATGATTATAGCCTGGCTGTACTACAGACTGTAATCACCTTGAATGAAAATTTGAAATAAGATTATTTTTCTTTCTTTCTTTTTTTCTTTCTTTCTTTCTTTCTTTCTTTCTTTCTTTCTTTCTTTCTTTCTTTCTTTCTTT
>JBBBVT010000014.1:12141318-12170847 GCA_037177035.1 Craterocephalus eyresii
TCTTTCTTTCTTTCTTTCTTTCTTTCTTTCTTTCTTTTTTTCTTTCTTTCTTTCTTTCTTTCTTTCTTTCTTTCTTTTCTTTCTTTTCTTTCTTTTCATTCTTTTTTTTCTTTTCTTTCTTTTCTTTCTTTTCTTTCTTTTCTTTCTTTTCTTTCTTTTCTTTCTTTCTTTCTTTCTTTCTTTTCTTTCTTGCTTTTCTTTCTTTTCTTTCTTTCTTTCTTTCTTTCTTTCGGTTCATAAATCTTGATTGTATGTTGATCCATGTCTTTTAATTGTGCTGTGACTCCTGTGTTTCTTCACTGAGCATAACAGTGAAAAATCTTCTGCACACTGACAGCACCGATGATTTGCCCACACCTGTGATTGTTTACAGGGGAAAAGCCATTTGCTTGCGATGCATGTGACATGCGTTTCATTCAGCGTTACCACCTTGACAGACACAAGAGGGTACACAGTGGAGAGAAGCCGTATCAGTGTGATCGTTGCCATCAGGTCAGGCAGACGTTTTTGAGTATAACATGTAACACATATATAATCTGTTCATAAGCCTGTTACCTTGCCTGAATCGCATAATTGCCTTTGCCTCGCTGCAGAATTTTTCACGGACAGACAGGCTGCTGAGACATCGTCGGCTGTGTACAGTTGGGATTGGTAAAGAGGAAAACCAGTACTCCCAGGATGCATCTGCCCATACAGCTTCCTGGAGTCCCCTACAGCCTTCCAGCAACCGTCTGACTGTCTGACCATCAGCTTCTTGACAGTGGTGTGCAGCTTAGCACTGGCTTTTGAAAGTAGTCTCAGCTAAAGACAAACAAATTTTACTTTCCTCTTGCCAGCTCATCTGTAGAGCTTGGTAATGGATTTTTGTAACTGTTTTTTTATTATTATTATTTTCTTTACATACTGTTACATTCATGCAAGCTGAATGGGGATGGATTAACTTTACGTGTCATTAAGGCAATAACAACTGACTACATCCAACTCCATAGTTCTGAAAAGTGGCGGGTATATAAGTGGATTATCTGTCTAGAGATATTTTCACTGTGTGGATAGTTGGACTTAAGTGTAACCCCACATCTGCCTGTTACCACACATGACTATTTTACTGCAGGACACTCTCTAATCCTATTTGTGTTGTATTCTTTATGCTGCCAATCACAAACCCGATACTGCTGATGGGCAATATGTAAGGACTGATTCTGGACTTTTTTGCCTCAAAGAAATCTAATACACTCATCTAAATTTTAAAGGCTCTTAAAAATTTCACACTAGTCGTTCATTGTTCTTGCTAATGTTTTTTTCCCCTCTAAACCTGTTAAAGGAATCTAGAGTAGCTTCTTTGTACCCGCTTAATGTCTGTAAACTTTGATCAACAGTTACACCTTCAAAGTTGTGTGAAAATCTTATAGAAAAATAGTTTAGGTTAACCTTTTAATTAATCCTGATATTAATTTAGTTGCATAGTAAAAGTTGGCAAACAGACTCATAATTCTTCCTTGTTTTGAAGAGATTTGGTCATGACTGAATAGTTTTCACTGATTGTTATAATAATTCGAAGGTTGACAGATTTTATAGGAGCCCAGATATTTTTAAACCTGTGCATAGTGACCTTTCCTACAGTAACTGAATATAGAAATCACTTCTCTTTGCAAAGGTGTTTACCCAAAGTGCTTTTGTTAAATTACATTTTGTCTTTTCTTGTTTGCAATCCTCAGTCCCCTTGAGTTTTAAAGAGTTTTATCCCCACTAAAAGTACTTAAGAAAGTGGAGTTGGGACAACACAAGCTGTGCAGTCCCTTTATAACATAAAAAGTCCATAAAAACAAAATGATTTAAAATTTTGTCTGAGATCATGCTCACAAGACTGTTTGCAGACTACTGGATCAAAAACAAAATCATCCCTAATTATTTTTGGGAACATTTTATTTTTTATTTTTGTAGTTTTCATTTTAATAACCCAGATCAACCCAGCCATGAAATCATGAACTGCCTCAGCCACAGATTTTGACATCTCTGACTGAATGTGTCTTGATTGCAGTGCCACATTATTTCATGTCCCATTTACATTGAGCATCTTCAGTGAAGATGGATTATTGTATTTTGTTAACTGGGAACTTGTTCATGCCCGCATAAAGTTAAATATGGCTGTAAGCACTGAACTGAAGATGTAAGTTCAGCTGTAGAGAAACACAAGTTTTAAACAGTTATTTAGATAAAAATGTATTATTATAGAAGGGTAGTTATGTTGCTGTCAGGCTTTTAGATCATGTGAGAGAAGTTTGGAGCCCGTTACTGACTGTCTACTGTTAATGAAGTTAATATATATTTAAACTGTTGTAGGTGTAGAAAAATAGTATGTGGGAACTAAACTCCAAACACAAATCAATGTTGTTTCTTTTTGTTTGTTTTGTTACAAAGTTATAATCCTTAGTCCCATGTTGAGTTTTTGATTGCTAAGAAGACCATGGCAAGCTTTGCTTTCTGATTGGAGAAATGTAGAAGAAGCTGCCACAAGTATCATTCTAGTATGGCAGCAATAATTAGTTAGAATATTCTTATTTTTATACTTGCATGTATTTGTTTAATGAGCTTGTATAAATTTTTTTCGGTCAATTTTTTTTTCTTTCTAATGAAGGCCTTAACCATTTTGTCATGTTATGATTGAAGTGAACTCAGTTTCGATCACTTTGTACTGAATGGAGTTTTAGGGTCACAATAAAGGTGTTTTTTTCCTTAAAGTTTGAATGTTGTTCATGTGCTTTACAACAGAAGCTTTGTGAGATTTTTTTTTTTCAAATATGGTTATTCTTTCTTTACAGTTATGAAAAATTTTCTTTGAAAAGAATATGTAATACACCAATATTGTCAGCAGATGGCATCCATGACCACATGAGGCACAAGTCCAGACATGAAGAGAAAGAAACCTACTTCTTTTTACTTTAACAGTCATTATACAGAATAGTTATTGATATTAGAAGTTACATTTGCTTAGTCTGGTTACAGTATGAAGCTGAGAAAACAAATGTAACCAGCACAAACTTATTTCTTTGCATACGAACTGACAAAACTATTTGAGTATGTTTCTTATACTGTAGATCTTATTGTAAAGTATTGATTGCTCCAAGAATAATCAACCTTTACAATTTATTTGATAATTGATGTCATAATCTCGACTTGGTTTGACATTTATCCAATCTTACATTTTGGATGATTAACTTACATTTCTGTGACTTAGACATTTTGAGTTTGGTCCCAGAATTTGCACAACTCTGCAGTAATGTCTCAAACATGATAGTCATGGGGGCTTCATGTGGAATGTTTCTGTTCAGAAATGCTATTATCAAAGTCGTCAACCAAGAAAATCCTGTAACAATAGCCAAAACCCATATTTGTCAAACTGATGGGAAGAATTTCCTCAGGTGCATTGCCCTATCATTCTGCCTGCATAGGTATTGGCACATCGGCTGTATGGTAGGAACTGCAGATCATACCCTTTGGCAGCCTTCTCTTTGCTATTGACTCGTTCTTTAATTACAGCATTAGAATAGGTAGGACGTTATCAGCCCGAAGGCTGCTTGAAGTGTGCGCTTTCCCCCATGGGAGACATGGGGGAAATAGTGCAGCCTCTCCATGCAGCCTGATTTACAGCACCCACAGGCCCCCAGCACTTAACAATGGACCTTCTTAAGTGAGGTGGATGGGGAGGAGATCAGAGAGAGGAGATAACACACCATCTTCATGCCCAAAGTGCTGAAATCATCGAGGTTTGAAATCATCTCCGTGAGACAGACAGATCATGGAGTCAGTCCAGAGGTAAAGTGTGGGAGTGTTGCCTTGTTCTCAACGTGAGGGTTGGCTTTCGTTTCTACATGCTCACCTCTCCTGTCAGAGGAACACAAAAAATAGATCCTCCAAACAGAAATGTCCTCCCAACAACCAGTAAATCTCAGCTGCCAGGGCACACTGTGGCTCCATAAACATATGGGTGGTTCAGAGGTTTACAAAAACAAGTGCTCATCAGCAGAAGCGTTCTGTCTCAGACAAATGTTTGGTTTTGTCCTGATCAAACACACCAGAGACTCACTGCAAATGATTGAAACCCTCCCAACAAAAGCTCCTACTATCTCCCTCTTCCCAAGGTGTGGGAGAGCCTTTTCATCTCAGGCTTTGATTAATAAAGGAATCACTGGTTGGTTGAAAGCAGTGATCTGCCCCCTCTGAGCATCCATCATGCCTCTGACAGCCCACCTCTCTGTGGTAATTAGCAGTGATATTTAAGCTGTCTGAATGTTCCATTGCCGTCAGCATGGTGGTGGCGGCGCCGCTCATCATTAAAATTTCAATTCTTCTGCCTGGGTTACTCCCATTTTCCTTGACACCCCAGTGAGCACGTCCTTTAACATTCACACACAGGTACAGACCAAGTGTTGCGGTAAAAATCTAAAGATTAGCCCAAGTGGATCATTTAAAGTCCTGTTGATCCACTTTCTGTCGTACCTAAACCAACTTTGTCAACAGGAATGTAAAAATATCCATTTCAGCTATCCCACTTGCTCAGTAATTATTTGATATTACATGAGAGAATTTACCATTAATCCAAAGTTCTTGTCAAACAATGAGGAGAGAAAATGTGAACGCATTACTTATTAATGATTACCAAATACTGCAATATTCTCTAACACTTCGGGCTATTATTCAGGAATGAATTATTTATGTGGCTGAATCTGTGTGTTATACCCAAGGGGTATCATGCACCAGATTAAGAATTTTAGAGGTGCAAATTTGAAATACCTGGATCAAATGAAGAGCATCTTAGCTAGAGGCAACCATTTGATGCCAGTTTGAAGCAGACAATGTGGCTTCCAGATTGCACGGGTTGGTGGAAAGACTTTCCATGAGGTCCCAGGTTTTCTCAGTTACTGATACCAAAATTTTGTAAACATTTGGGAGATAACAGCATGTCTGCTGGGAGCTGACCTTACAAAACATTTTGTAATGGGACCATTCTTTCGTTTTCTGCTCATAATGTCCTATATTGAAATGTCAGTCTTCCCCTTTCTAATTAGTGTAACTCAACAAGATTAATTTGTGTCTGCAAATCATTCCCGGGTCTGGAAACAGCACAGTGGAGAAAAGGAGTGAAAGCTATAACCTATCTGTCAGGTAATGGGAAAAGTTTGAATTTGGCCTACTTTCATTTTGATATACTAAGACAATGAATATTCATGCAGAAAATGAACCTCAGATGAACTCAGAACTCATGAGCCACGTTTTCTAATCCACCTTTATGTGAATTGTGGAAAATTATACAAATCTACCTTTTTCCGATTTAGCTCAGAGAGAAGTCAGGATGATGAAATGGGATATACAATGTGAAGTTGAAAAACAAAAAATGACTACCAATCAGTTTCACACTTTTATGCATTTGAGATAAGTGTGGATTTTTTTACTGGAATTTTTCTTTCTTCTTTCATGACGAGTTTCAATTGTCTGTGTAAACCTTGTATGCTTACCTGGCATGTTATATTTATTGCACATTCCCCTTGCACCCTGTTGTCATGCACATCTTTAAAAGCACATCAAGACAAAAATAAGAGTGCTGACAGATTTTCAAGAATTTCTTGAACTATACTGTATGCAAATAAAATCATTACCTCAATTCAAACTAGAGCATGTTAGAGCTGAGTCAGCAAGGAAATTGGACATTGGTTTTTCATTTGTCCATGCTACCCTTCTCCATTTCTGCTTGGTTGTCTTGCTGTCAAATGTAAAGGCGTCAAAATGAAAAACATGCTCAGTAATCTTTTGCTTCTTATGACATAGTAATGATGCCACTGGAAAAAAGGACAGGAGGCAGTCCAGGTGCTGGATGCAGGACCCAGTTGCTGATTTATATGTGGTCTCAGAATCAGACACTGTCTACCCAGCAGGATGAACCCTCCACTTCCCTGCTAGCTGTTTACAAGACACCAGCACATACCACTAAAGGTGCATTCAGCCTCAACACAAAACAGTTCAAAGTTTTTGATTGACTGTTTCCCCAGGAATCGCCCAGCGAGCCACAACTGCCAGATTGGGTTAGCTTTTTTCAAATTTCACTGGACTCTGACATCTGTGAAATAATCAACATGCCAAGTAGCTGATTTTCTTTTATACAAAACAGTTTACTATAATGTATGGTAGGCAAGGAGACACTGCATATACAGCTAATGTCATATAGTCTAAGTGACACACTATTACCAAATGCAGGATTTGTTTGTTCATGATTTTTTGGGTGGGCCATGTGGGTGTTATTGCAGAGCTGACCATAACCAAATGCTTTATAGTTTCCATTCATCCAGAAGAAATATAAACCTTTCAGAATAATGTCTATGAATTCTTGTACAAACTTAATTTCAGATTGACATGAAAACACTCTTGCAGTCTTGCAGTTGCTTTGAGGAAATTGAAGCTGATTGTGGTCCTTCTCAGCTCTGTTTCAGTCATGATAGCATTTGGTTTTGCTATTGTGATGTTCTCTGATCTATACTGATTTATACAAATATCACAGCATGAAATTTACTGCATTAACGCTCCCCAGAATGGACTTTAAAGATTTTTAAACTGACAATGCAACTAGGTCCAAATTATTATTTATCCTGTAAAGGATATTTCTCATCATCTTCTGGATAGATCACTTCAAAGTATGTATCAAAGTTCAACACTGCAACCCCTGTGCTTAGTGGGCTAATCCCTGGACGTCTCCTTTTACACTGCCTTGAGAGATTTCTGGCCTCTACTGAAATGTCTCAACAACTATTTGATGAATTTTGTTGATATTTGGCACAGAAGTTCATGTATGTGTCATTACAAATTATAATAACTTTGTTGATCTTTTGAGTATTTCCCACCTCTGCAGTCTTCTTCATCATATGGACTATATTAGTGTTAGATGCTCACTGCCTGTAACAAGCCTATGAGAAGGCTTATTTGTACAGGAAGGTGTAATCTTTATCATATAAAACCCACAAAAAGACACTCAACAAATTGAGCAATGAAAATTGAACAATTCATTGTGTGAGTTCTTCATAATGTCAACTTTAATAATTTTCATCCTAACTTAAAACTATATAAGTAAAATACCCTCCGATGTTTTATGTGATCTATAACTGCTCAAAACAGAACAGCAAAATCAAAGCTTCAACATCAGCATTATCCTACAAGAAAGACCTTGTCATAATAATTAACTCTGGGCAGGTATACATGTTTCAGTCCCTTCCAACACACCACCGAACAATCCATCAACCCCATGAGTTCAAAGGTATCATGCCTCTTTAAGATGTAAAACCTGTTTTTGCTCTCTCGTATGGTGCATTTTCAAAGGGCAAGCCTTGTAACCCCAAGTTACCAAGTTCAAGAAAAGGTCTTTCATGAAATTATGCCATCTCACTTGACAAGGCAAGACCAGGACTTTCCTTGGTCTCTTTTATTTTCCAACAATTTTCCACTTGAACAGCCTACCTCGAGAGGGAAGTGAGAGTTAAAGGATGAGTTGGATATCAGAGGGAGATGGTGCATGAATTCAATTGAAGTTGATAGTCAGGGCAGAGGCATCCATGCTATTTACCCTTAGAGATTTTCCAGGGTCAAGGCTGTTACAGGGCCCCATTCTGCCTCCTCTTGATCTTGTCAGGATAGACTGTCAGGCTGATGAAGAGATAGGCTGCAGATAGATGATGGCAATGCACAAAACACCCTGGCTGCAATGAGCAGATGTAGGAGATAAAAAATTCACTTTGGCAGTTTACTGCTCCAGATCAGGTTTGTGATACACTGATTTACTTATCTTCTGACCCCAGAGGCGACCAAAAAACTGCTGAAGGGAAAACATTTCTCACAAATGCATGTTAAGGTCTAAAATAATCCACACGGAGGCAGGAATAAGATAGGCCTGGGTCACCATCATTATTTTCCCCTCTTTTTGCAACATAATCAAAGTACTCTCTTCAGCCTGATTAAAATGTTTTGTTGTAAGCAGTTTTGGGTGGACAGCTGGCTGTAAGGCACCTCTCACTATTCTACCTCTATATTAGCAAAAGACACTCTCATGATGTAGGGACTATTATACTCCAGTGCCACCTCCCTTCAGGGATAAGATTTTACGATTGCAACCTGACAGCGTTTCTGTGTCCTATAAGCGACAGAGCAGTAACTCACTTCAAAGGCAGGAGGCATCAAATCACAGCGCACCTATAAATTAACCTGCCAGGTTTGGGCCAATGAGAAGGCAGCATTAAATCTTGGCTGTCATGCTGGCGACCAATGGAGAGACGATGGCTGTAAATCTGTCAGGGGCCGGTCTGTTAACAGTGTTGTGGTGTGGTTGGGGAATCCATGGGGAGTGAGGGGAGAAAGTGAGAAAGAGTGGATGAGAGAACATGCTGAGTAGGTTTAGAGGCATGCACACAAGATACTCTTTTTTTCTCTTTCCATTGTTAAACCCCTGCAACAAAGATACTTATTCTGCAGTAAAGCAGCAGAGAGGATGGAAGGGTTGGATTTTTTTAAGAAAATAAGTTCAGTTGGAGCACCAGCAGAAATGCTCCTAAAAGGTTGACAAGACTTCAATGCTGTTGCCTATCTGATGTTGAACGATTACAGTGAAAATCACTAATGACCCATATTTAATGATCTTTTGCATTGTTCTGACACCAAAACTTTTTGTTGAATGATAGCAGCAGTAACTGTTATGACACAGCACCATATCCTTAGGATTACCGTCTCTCTGTGAGGCTCACAGGGAGGGGGTTGGACATAGTCAGGTTGAGCCCATCCACCAGAAAGATGTGCCCCAGTTGTGCAAGTTCAGAGGATGATGTAATGTCCCCTGCAGCACAGCAAACCTAAACAATTTTGCTTAGGGGTTTTTTGTTGAATATCCTGCCACGAAAAAGCTCACGATTTTGCTCGGGTTTACCTCTGCCAGCACTTTTGTTTTCTCAACCAGAGCTCTTCTAAAGCATGTATTCAGGGACTGTAAGCTAGTCAGTAGAAGGAAAACACATCATGTGGAATATTTCCTTGACTGAGAAATTTCCTTGGTGGCACTCTTTCATTATTCTATCAAACTAAAAAATCTTAAAGGAGTTATGAAAATGCTCAAGGCTCTGGTACAGACAAAAAAGGGAGAGAGAGAAAGAAATCTCACAATTTTTTAACAACTTGTAATGACATCCAATAAACCAAAGACATGGGGTAACATTTTTATTTTACATTAACAAAAATGATCATCCGATTTTACAATCATCTCATGTCTTTACTATGAAAACTTTTTTTTCCATCTTCAGACACATAAATAATGAGCTGAGTTATGGCAAAGGGAGGCAGGAGTCTAACGGTGGAGGTGTTGTTTTTGGCTGGCATTTCTTGGAGTGGCCATGATTCTCTTTTCTATGGGAATCCATAAACTGGCCTGGAGAGGGCAACTGGGGCCATAAAACACGTCAGGCTGCCACAATGCTGCTGAGGCAAGGGGAGCAGGCCAGGGCGCATATCTTCCCCTCTCTGCATGCACAGACACAAGTACATGCAGCTCCAAGCTGTTTTAATGACCTATCTCAAAATATTTAACTGTACACAGCATCCAGATTATTTTCATGAGGTTTTGGAGTGTAGCGCATTATGTGCTGCAGGTGTAAACATGAGCTAATTTAGGAACCTGGATTTGTTTTTTTTTTCTGCAAGTATTATGAAACCTTTAATCACCAGGGATACAAAGGGAATAACCAGGTTTGTCATGTGTCATACAAACACTATTTTAAGAATATGATTAAAACCTCTAAAAGAAAAACCTCAACAGAATTATGTGCATCTAAGTGTAGCAGGCAGTTTTGTTCTTTTTTCAAAAGAAGGCCTTATTTCCTTTCAAATTTTATAACTCATTTCCAAATATCAAGTTAGGATTATTGTCAGTCATCTTTGTTTGTACAATAGCCTCTCACATTTTAATACAGTGAGTCATTAAACATCATGTGGGTCTTGCCCTCTGCCCCTACTCAGACATTATAATGGCTCTTCCTTTAATGGCTACTGCTACTGTGCTGGATCCAACATGCTGTCATTGTTTTCCCTGTGTTGTTGTCTGTTAGCAGGACAAGCTATTGGATGGGTGCAGGGGCTCATTGACTATGACATAAAGACTGTAAGCTTACAGATGATGATAATTTATTGACTCTAATTCACAAAGTCCACACATACACACCCGCATAAGAAAGAGAGCTACTATTTGAGTGTTTGCATCGATCAATTACAAGGCTCTAACACACACGTCTCTGACAATTTTACTGCATGTTATGTACAGCATGTCAAGCTCTGCCGTTTCTAGCTGTTATACTCATTCCTGTATAATTAATATAAATTACCTGGCTGTTTTTTATGATGGTGCAACTGTAATTAGAGGATGAAGCAAGCCACTGAGATGGTGATGATGCTGCGGGGCTATCTAGATGAAAAGTGAGCATCTGGACAGGCATCATGGGTGGGATCTGTTTTTACCCTCTCTTCCCTGCTGTGTACTTGCTTGGAATTCATGTAATTACATTTACTGCCGTCTACTTCTGCTAGCCTTGTCCTCTTTAACCTTCATCCACCCCACCCCCCACTTTCAATGAAAACATACACGAAAACAAAAGCTGTCCTCATTATACCACCAAAGAAAGTCTGATAACAGTAAACTGGCATAATAATGGATTATTGATGAATGAATCCATTCATAGTAATCACATTTCCATTTCTTTGCTTTGCATGTGATTAACACTTAGCAAACTATATCATCATAGCTTTTCATTCATGCTAGCTCTGGAGGAATGAAAGGCTACATACTCAAGGACTGAAAAAAAAAACTGGAGCAAAGCCAAGACAGGAAGATCTACGGGTCAAAACCAATCAGTTTCAACACTGCATGTGCACATTTACACACCAAGTTTACAAATGTCTTTTTTCATCTTTTTAGGAAATTTTACATCATGGTATAGCAAAATTTTGTTATAAAATGTTAAGCAAATTCAACCTAATTAGAACAAAATATGAGAAAATGGTATGTATATATGCATATGAAAGGTCAAAACTGTAAAATTTCAAAAGGGCGAATCAGTAAAACACTAATCTGCCTTCCACATGCTAATAATACCAATAAAGTGGGATCTTTTAGACAAAGTCTCCAGGCATCAGACTATAAGTCAATATTTAGAAGATTCAATTTTGTATTGAGCGGATCAATGCAGCTATAAGGATTCTTTTGTTAAATGAAAGCTATATTTGTATATTTATAGATCATAAATAATTTTTAAAAAATAATAATTACTTACTGAACATAATCAAGACAACAGTGTAGAATAACTCAAAAACAAGAAAATAAAAATCCAAATACATATCACATAAGTCTGCTGGTTTCCTGATTTTAAATAACTTACATTTCTCAGCTTATATTCACATTTAAATTCACACCCATTTTTTGAGAACCTGTATAAAATGAATATAAATGCAATAAATCTATGCTTGTCTTAGTTATCTAAGATATGCTATCAGTAATTTCATGAGTTTTGCACATTAGCCAAATTGCTTAATTTTAGAAAGTCAGTTTTATCTGGCCATTCTTTCATATTCCATGCATCTTATCAACAAAAGATTGGTATTAAGAAAGAAATAGCTTTTAATCAACTTACTGACATTTCTTTTCACTAGCTGAATGATCTGATACAAAAAAAAAGAGAAAGCACCTCCATGAGCAAGAGAAAAAGAAATGCACCATCTTATAGGGGTTCAACTAGGTGTGGATGTTGCAAAGCCAACATTACAAAAAAATTAAATTAAATTAAAAAAAAAAATCAAGAAATCAGAACGCAAACAAATGAGAGCATGAATCTGAGATAAATGCAGACGCATCATTTTTTAACTTGTAGCATGCATCAGGTAACATGGATTCAAAGGTCTGTATGAGGTATAACTGTGTAACTGTTGGGGTGCACAATAAAAATATACAATTAACGCTGCACATATCAGATCTAAAAGACAGATATGAATACAGTCTCTCCTGAAACAGGAATTAGAGCCATGTCAGCTTTTGGCCACAGCTGAAGCCACATCCCTTCTCTACTTACTTAAACTCAGCATGTGCTTTTTTATAATCGCCAGGAGATGGAGCACTTGCACGACTATCCATCTCTTGTGAGGTCTTGGGAGAACAAAGGATACACAAGTCAGATCTTAAATTAAGACGCCGACTCCTAAAACCCATGTAAAAATAAAAAAGATGAAAAATCATTCCAATACCACATGGGAGTCCAAACTTTTTAGGACCCTAAAAGGACTCAAAAAGCACAGAACACAATAAAGACCCTAATACAAAAAGCAGCGTTGGACATGTATTCACAGGTAGATAATACATTTTTAATACCAATATCCATGTAAATTTAAACTGACTTTATTCTTTTTTTTACAGTAATCCAGAGAAGCCTAGAGGATTCTGTTGCAAAGATTGCAAATCTTGTTATAGGACATACATGGAATGTTGTCACGGACTGTAATGGTGTTGTCAGTGTTTCACTTCTATACAGATACTCTGCCTTAATAAACCAAAACTGGAAATCCATTGCTGGAATGTACACAATATCTTTATCCTTATTTTGATCATTGAGAATATTGAGTAGAAAATGAAAAATTTAACTGTCAAGCCAAAGTCCCAAAGTGTGACTGGATCAAACATTTTCACTCCTCACAGCTTTGATAAAAGAAGTTGAAGTAGGAAATGAAGGAGTACAATGATCAGTGCCATGTGGTCTTTGTTTTAACAGTGTGTCACTGCAGGCTGGCATAGCCGTGACTATCGAAGAAGTGACCACTTGATCTGTTCTTTGGCAGACTGAAGAACCTGCGGAAAAAAAACAAACAATAAGATAACTCCAACAGAAGTTTTACTGTACTGGGCAGTAAAAGCATGACCACAGTATGAGATTGAATCTTACGAATATATAGACTAAAAGCAACTAATCGTTTGTGATTAAACATGAGTGATTGGGGTCAAGTGTAACTAAGAAAAAAAGTTGCAAATACTTGCTAAAACACTTCACAAATATGATGACATAGTAAAATAAGGAGCGAAATAATGCAAAGCCTAATTAATCATCTTAATTCATTGAATAAAAGCTCAATCATAACCATAAAGCATGAAGACTGGGTACAGCCATTAATCACAGCCAGGGGAATGGCGGTAGCCAGTCTCAGACCTCTAGAATGACAACATTAATCAAGAAGCGCTCACACGCAGACAGGCTCACGTAGAAGTTAAAAGACAGGAACCACCACTGGCTACTTACCGCCTTACCGATGAATAATTAGTAATCACAAAAACAATTGTGCATATAATACAATGCCAAATATGATGGCCTTGAGGAGAGTACTAAAGCAGAAGAGGGGAATGACGTAACAACAACGTCCTTGTATATTCAGGCTGTGAAGTAATGACTTAACAGTCAATAAACTAATGGATCTTATAAACTTTATATGGTAGAAAGATGGTCATGGTAAGGATATTTTTCTCACCTGAGTGACTGTCTGCTCTGTCAAAGGCACATCATCGCCCTGTAAGGACAAGTACAATATATATACATCTAACACAATCATCATCAAACCTCACCCAGCATTTCTGAGAGAAGAGGAGAAAGACTTACTCTAAGAGCCACACGATGCACAACTTGCTGTGGGTCACTCTCCAAGATCACCCTATAGGAGGCAATGGAAAACATTTATATATATGTATATATACATATAGATTTGTCGAGACAAAAGTTAAGGCAGCAGGCTTACTTGTTATAAAATGCTTAGTATTTTATAACAAGACATACCTCACATGTTGCTAAATTCTTACTTACCCTCCATCAACAATTTCATCCACTGCCAAGAAGAGTCCCTCCATGTTCTCCAACAAAGCCCTCCTCTCAACATTTTTTCTATAGTTAAAAATGAAAACACACAAGGCTAATTTCCTGGACGTTAAGATTAAGTACTTTTCTTATTTCAAATTGTTTAAGTCTGCTAAACAGGAGCCTCCAAAACCTACCTCAACATCTGACTGAGGGAATCAAAAAGGCAGTTAAGAACAGCCATGAGCATAAGCTGTTGGGGAGGAAAAAATAAACAGATAAATATATATATATATATATATTAGAAATTTATGACCATGACTGATGAGCTCATTATGTTGTTTTTTAGAAAGCGCATTATACAGTTCATTAATACTTTTTAAATTTTCTTTTAGGTATTCTTTACTTTTTTTTTTAGCCTACATCAAACTAATTAAATTATTTATAAATTAGTCTATCCTGACAATAATGTTGTAAATGGACAACATTTCAATATGTAACCACCACTGAACTTGTTAATACTGCAGTCAAAGGTTGTTCTCGAGGCCCCAAGAACATCAGGCTAGCCGAACTTTTTTCTCGAGGGGCTCTGAGAAGTGTTGTGTGATTGGTCAGACATTTGAGTTAGCTATAGATAATGTGTGAAAGCATAAAGAGGGACGTAGTGACTTCTGCATTTCTACTGATGAATGAGCAGCTTTAATTAACAACTGATCGAGGTAGAGAGAAAGAAAAAAAACATTTCCAACACATGTAAATAAAGACACGGACACTGCCAGTCTTGCACAGTCATGTACGAAGTCTCATGTAAAATAAAAATACAGTAACTGGGTCCACCGGCTCATAGCACATGAGCAGTAATCCCCAGCCCATTCCCCACACTGCTTCTCATGGAGTATGAAATGCCCTGACGAAAAATAACTTTTTTTTACTATTTCTTGCAGCCTTGAGACCAGAACAAATTTTTGCTTTTCATAGAGTATATAAAAGCTTTACAGCCAGGTAGAATAGGTGTCATAACCGCAGTGACAACTAATCCAAACTAATTTGATATTTACCTGATAGGACAAAACTAAAATTTGCTTCAGTCAGACTCAGAAAATAACATATCAAAAAAAGAATTGGCATGAAACAGTTTAAAAGGAAAAGAAGTAATAAATACTTGAACAGAGTGCCCATCCATTGGTGTAAAATTAAGAAACAAGAGAGATAAATAACACTGTGCTCATCGAAATTCAATCATTCAGACTGTTTTATTGTACTGTGGGAAAAAGCTACTGTTTAGTCCATGTTTATTGACAATTATGCTTGACTCTGCATGTCTCAAAGTAATGCTAAATTAAAATAAAAAATGAAATTAAATAAAATGAAGTACCTCATTTTCATGTGAACTTCCAATCACATAGAAGAAGAGATCTATATTGCTCTTGTAAACAACAGTGAGGCCCTCCAGCAATGCTATCTCACCTAAGGAGAAGTAACAGTAAAAAAAAAAAAACAACATAAGAATTATGAGAGTGACTGGACATGTATCAAGGCAAAGTAACTGTCTTTAATAAAGGAAGCATAACTTACTGTCCGTCCTGTGTGTTTTGTTGAATATGTTCTTCTCAAACGCCTTCTGCTCCTTCACTGTTGGGTATGTGTCGTCATAATACTGAAAATACATTTATAATTATGAGCTGATATTTGAAAAACTTACATCTATACTTCACATCAAATTTGAAGTTTGAATTTCGTCAAAAGATAAAGTTAACGTGCTAATTAATCTGATGAAAATAAGAGTGAGTTACTTAGTTACTACACCTTATCTTTATTTTTTTCAGGTATTTATTAATTGAATTTCTGCACAGCTTAGTCCAATTCAGGGTTGGAAGGGTGGTGGGTGGTGACCATACTCCCAAGTAAATTTTGTTGCAGGCATTTCTAATTCAAGGTCACATGACATACTCCCCATTAGTACTACAAGGGAACCACTTTCTTAAAAATTCCATTTACATGTCAAGTGTAAACTGAAATAAAAAGAATATTAAATATCCATGTATCACTATTTCGAACAAAATTTATTTTAGTTATGTTGGCACTTTAAAATAATGTAACCTTATATGTGTTACTTTTTATGATAAAGTCGAACTGTTACTGCTCAAATCAATTACCATTACAAAATCAAGCTGACATTAAAAAACAGAGTATAGTCAAATGGCAAGCAATCCTTATTACACTTAACTGCACAGTTCCCAATTTTATGCTCAAATTGGAGTATGTCACACCATGCTTTAGTGTCGTATATGAAATTCTAAAAAATTGAAGAAAATTTATTGCGATTACGGTAATATGGAAGTGCCTGAAACTATACCTTAGCATAAAGCCTGTCCCCATCGTTATCCAGAATCAGAACCGCTTTTACAGTGTACAAGGATGGTTCCTGTAAAAATAACATCATACATTTAGAATACACGTTCACAAAATTGTCGCAATCAAAAATCCATAAAACCCAACTACCGTGAACCAGGGTAGCCGTAGAGGCCCTAAAGTGGTATTAAGAAGATAACGCTAATCCGGCCAGTCTCAAAATACATGAAAACTGTCTATATGTAAAATGTTGAATTATTTTCCGCCAGGTTGGAAGCCAGACGTTATACTGCCACATCATCAACAGGACATACGAGGCTAACTGATTAGCCTGCACTTGCGTTAGCAGTTAGCTCCCTGTCAAGTTAACTCTTAAACATCCGAATTTAGTCACGCGTCAAGAGATTATTCTCTCAGTAGTTATTTAAACAACCCAGATGAATTAGCGATATTATAATGAAGCAATAGACCCCATTTGAAACATTACCAGTATGGGAGAATCCATCATCCTCTCTTTTGTTAGCAAACGAGCTAACCGGCTAACAGAAGTTTACGTGATACGTACAGTTAATGAGGCTTTTCCCGATTGGCTGCTGCGGTTCCCTACGTTGTGCGTACAGTGCAAAGATCACTTCCCTGCTGAGCGCGAGTCATGAAGTCATCGCAAGTAATGAACAACATACTTGATGATTTCCGGGTAAAGATTGGTTGATTTGTAAGACATTTATTTGATCGTAATTTTGATATTGCCTGCAACTAAAGAAAAAATATACCCCCAGAACGAAATTTCTGTTACGAGGTTATGTCCTGTAGCAGAGTGTGAAAAAGTACTAATCCCTCTCTAGATGTTACAGCAATCCAGAAAACAAAAATGTAATTACTTTTTAATGATGCTAACAAAAGACTACCAAGAGGACTGTTTTAAAGTTAAGATCTCTTCGATTAATGAGTTTGTTAAAGCTACAGTACATTGTGTTAAATAACATGATGGCTACTGTTATTGGTAGGACCGCACGTAAACCAAAAGTGTCTCATTTTACAAGCCCTGTACTCATCAGCATCTTTTATTCAGGATCCTCCTACATTTAACCAACTCCAATTATCTTAGTTCCCGCTTCTGGGAAACATTTGGAAACCTAGGCTGATGGGGATTTCCCTCTATCTCAGTCCATAAATTACGTCATTGCTTGGCTTTACTGTTGGATATTCTTGGTCTTGAGTTTCAGATAAAACTGGAAAGAAAATGTTGTGCAGTTATTATTCATCGACATAACAGAAGAGACACAAACTTATTTGACGCACACTCATAACAGGAAACCATCAAATGTTGCAATACGAGGCTCCATTGTGTTTACACAATTCTGCCACTAAGATTTCAAAACTGCCTTGACAGAAGAGGAAGAAGTTTGCTGCCTTGAACTTGTTCATGCTTCTAGGTTCAAAGCGCCTTGATGGTCACCCTCATGCCAGATAATTCACAGAGTCAAACTTAACATTTTAGATTATATGATTGAAAATAATCACAGTTACAATGATGAGTGGCAGAGGGGATTATTAATGGAAGCTGAATGATGCGAATCAACCCACAGAAAGAAACAGAAGAATGTGATTTTCTTTTAACTTTGCAGTATGGCACATGATCATTTCTATACTTAACTCTAAACAGAAACTACAGCTGATGATTTATTTCAGCAAAGGTGTAAATATTATAAGCATGTGCTTACAGCGTGAATGAAACTTTATTTCAGCTCTTTAGAAAACTTTGAAGCAGGATGAGTGGCAGACTTTTCATGACTTTCAGAGAGCGGTAATGTTTAAATATATTTTAAGGTATTCTTAAAAGATTCCAAAATAAAAATGAATAACATAGACAGTGGTGTGGAAATATAAGCTGCTCCTCTCTACCCACTAAAGCCAGCAACCACAGCAGTTAGCAGTTCCCTTCCTTGAACCAAGTGGTCCTTTTATCAGCATTAAGCAGAGCTTCCGCCAAGCAACATCCTCCTTTCCCTGCCTTCCCTCTTTGCATCTGTATTACCAGCCACCCTTCACATTCAACACAGTGAACGCAAAAATTTAATCACACGTGTATATATACACACACAAGGCCAAATGACAGTTTTACCAAAAGGTGCCAAAAGTGTAGAATTCTACAGAATTCTACTGTATTAAACTCGTTTTCACATACGTGTATTAGAAGCAAGTAAAGGGGTGGGGTAATCGAGGCTATCGGAAAATAATCCAGAAATGCAATGTTGTTCTTGCAAAACTTTATCTGTACATCTAGAGATAAGAACAGGCCTCATTGAGACAGTCAGAAGAATGATGCTGCATGTTCAGGTTCCTCATTTGCTTTCATCCGAATTGTGCGATGCGTGATCATCACGAAAGACAATGCAAGGATGAACGATGGAAATTTTATCTGAATTCTGTTTGTTTGCTGATCCTCTGACAAGATCTGTGCACCAGACGGATAATTTTGCATCCAGTTAATTCAAGAAAAAACGTAATCTATATCTATGCCAAATTCATTACTCTGTTCTTAATTGCACAGTAAATTTTAGCAATAGCACAATACTTTTTTTTTTCTTTTCAGTCCAAAGAATTGTTAGCCAATGATCAGTATAAGGAGTCCTTTGCTCTGTATTTCTTACTTGCCCAGAAGTTGACTCAAAAACCATTCCCTTTTTTATACCACAACCCAATGTCCACACTCATTTTGTTTGGTAACAAAATGCTTTTTCCACTTATATTTGATATAGACCTCTGGATGATAAAACAAAACCAAAGACACCACAATTCTTCCATCTTTAATGAACATTCAGTCCCATGGCAATGAGCCATCACACACATGAAGTAGAGAACAAGCAGCAGACAGCCATGGTAATCCACTGGTTTCTGGTTAAATTTAACAAGAGATAGGAGAATTTTAGGCTAAGTGAGTCAAATGTGGGCAGTTTTCAGCCTATGTGTCTGTTTTGTTTTTTAAGTTGCGCTACGTGTAATGCTGAGGTGCATGAGAAAATAACCGTAACAAGCTGAGAAGTTCAGGCAGACTGGAAAGCAGAGATGTCAAAGACTAATTGAAGCAAACAAACAGAAACTGGGAGCGTGGGCGTTGACCTGGGAACTGTGTCCAGATTTAAAACCATTGTGGTCGCAGTAATAACAGGGTGCTCTTTGGCATGCTGTGGCAGCGGTTGAGTCAGGGGCTGGGTGCTAGGAACTTGGGTTGGGAAGTCCCTTCTTTGATTCCTGGTAGACATTCACCTTTCTTGACTTTGTCAGCCACCTACTTTTTCCAACTGAAAAACAATGACAGAGAAAACATTGTGATTTATGTCTTAGTGGAATATACTGTAATGTTCTCATGGTTTATACTGTGTCTCACGAAAAGTGTTCTTTTTTGCTGTGAATTATATTTTTACTCAAACTGGATCATTTTCTGTGCAATTATATTGTAAATTCCAAACTTCTAATTTCTAATTCCAAACTTCACCTAATTTTGTCCTTAAATATTTTAAACACTCCATCTTTGTATGAATGAAAAATGTAAGTTAGTTACCTATAATAAAGTACCTACACTTGATATTCATTTTCTTTGTATCTTTTTTTATATTACAAAAGTCATTGTTGGCAGTTGTTGCTGTCATTACAAGAGTGAAAATAAAGTGACAAAAGATCTTTTAAGTTTACTTCAAAGCATGCAAGTAGACTATTGTTAGACATGTGATATAAAAAGATGTGTTTCAACCCTCTAATTAATTTCTTATTCAGTCAAACTGAATTCACACATTGCAGTACAAAGGAAGGAGTAGTTGTGACATCTGTTTTCAACCTTGTGGTTCAGGGAAATGTTTGCTTTGACAATTTGACTAAAGGGCTTGAATTTGTTGCATAATGTGTTCTTCTACTGTATAATGTACAAAAGATGCCCAGAAAATGTGTGAAGGCAATTCAAAGAAAACTTGAATTTCCATCTGCTTTTAAAACATGTATGTTATAATCTAATGAGCATGTTGTACTGACAGAAGCTTCATGACAGATGCAAACTTTGATATGTCAGCCAAGGGATTTATTATCATTAACAGTTTCTCAAACCTCTTTGGATTTGCTTTTAACTGTTTCACATTAGAAACACAGTAGGGGGTCTCTTAAAGAGAATGAAAGATGTTGAATTTTTCATGTGATCCAAATTAGTTCATCAACGTTATCATGAGACAAGCTGCCACTCTTATCTGTTTTACAATAAGACAATAAGTAGTATCTTGATAAACCAATGAATAAGCATTTTCTTTTTTAAACAGAAAAAAAAAGAAAAAAAACTGTCACAATAGGACAGATCAACAAAACACACCGTCTTTGTGAGTTCACTGCTCACACTGTTTCACATCAAGCAACGAGGGGATTTTTTGTAAGGGATTTTAATGGTCACTTGCTATGTAAGACACGCTCCCCTCCATTCTCCCCCTGCTCCTCTCTCTCCTTTGGTAGTTGCTCTGCCAGATAGAGGAACAATGTACTCTTTCTTACCTGTTGGAGGGTGTACATTCCATCTCTGCTCAACTAAGTCTCAATCCTGCCTCCAAGCCACCCCTGCTTGAACAGAACCCTTACTGCAATGCTGACTCCGAGTCCAGGTGCTCTACATCACACTCCTCATACTTTTCGTTTTGGAGGATTTGAAAGGACATTGTTCTTTGTATGGTTTGGCCTGGATAGAGATAACCAAACTGCTATTTTTTGCTTAGTTTTAATTGTTTCATATGGCCATTTTATGATTATTCTCATTGCACAATTAGAAGCAAAACGGTCTCCAGTGTTTTTTGGGGGGATTTGTAAACATTTACCTTCTCCACTGTGGACTGACAGAATGACTGCCATAGTGTATGCCAGACTGATGGTTTGTGGTTTGTCATGTGGGCAAAAGGGAAATTTGGAGGTCAGGGTGCGAGCCTGCTTTTAAGGATACAAGAGTGCACAGTAAGAAAGAAAAAATTAGTGTGGGTGCTTTACAGGAAAATTGTGTTTGTCTACATGAAGCCATCCCATATATGCCGGTGGCTGCATGTGTAGTCCAATAGAGAGAGACGGAGAGTTAAATAAGACATGAGCATGAGGCCTCATGTTTTATACCTCTTGTGACCTGCTAAGACAGCGCAGAGTAGTTTACTTGTTTTCACCTCAAGGACTGTGCTTCACATCCGAAGTGTGTTTTTCTTCTTTTTTTTTACTCATTCCCTGCTGAAGATGCAGAAAATGTTACTCAGGTAGGTTCATTTATCTTCCTTATGCTGATGTATTAAAACATCTTACTTATTTTATTTCAAAGTACACATTAAGGTTCCCATTTGAAAACTTTATGGCATTTTATTCAAATGAAGAAAGTGATCAGTGATTTTTGATTAAACTTCTGATTGTTTAACTTGTGATGAATAAACTGGATAATACCATGTTTTGTTTAGTTTGATTGTTTCTAAACAAACAAAACTACATAGTTTGGTTAACTCTACTAAGTTTTACTTAGTTATTCCTGAATTTTAATTCATGCTTTAAATGCACTTGAGAAAATAAACACTATGTTTACCCTAAATTTCACATTGTATGATATGAAAAATATTTCATTTTATGTATTTATAAACTTTTAAATACTGAATTATATTAAGGAAATATAAACCTGCAGTTGAATTTGAATCTTAAAGTAATATATCCAACAATACTATTTTAAAAAGCATTTTTTTATGGATAAAAAAAAGACATAGTGGTTACCAATTTTATTTGAAATAATCTTGCTGTGCAAATGCCCACATCAAAGGTTAAGAAGAAAGTATTTAAGCTATCCATGCAAACACAAGAATTTTGTTAATAACTTCCCAGATTTAATCCAGTATAACGAATATAGCCATTTCAGAAGTCAATTTTAAAAAGACAAATTGTACTGCTGACACCTGAGTGAGAGTATAGATTTTCAGTGATAAAAATGTCCTAAATCATACTTAAAATTATAATCCTACCATCCTAGGTGCTACCCATAAGATCAAATCATAATCAGATATTTTCTGTATTATTGGATGTGGATTAGTCTTAAAATGCCTGCATTTTAAGAATGTTGTTAAAATGACAATATTTTGCTTGTCTCAAAATGTTTATCTATAGAAGGGGTAAAGAATGAAACACAATTCATAAAACGTCCCAGTCAAGTTTAAGTTACCTATAAATTTGTAGTGGAATAACTAAGCGCATCTATCATTTCATCCTTTGTTTAACTGGAACAGTACTGAAGTGGCGAAAGAGATGTGTGGATGCTTAACTCAAGTTTGTTGCTTCACATTCAGGGATTTAAATTTGGGTTCAAAATACTGAAACTAATTACCACAACTGATCTAGATTATTAATCAGTAGTTCAATACAGACCGAGCTGTGACTTTACATTTTGTTTCACATGAAACCTTTATTTATTTCATTTGAAAGAAAAGCAAAGACAGTCAAACTTATATGCTGCTTAACTTAGTCCCAAAAGCTTCACAATTACTGCAGACTTATGAGGTAAAAAATTTCCCAAAGCAGGCATCAGTCCTCCGTCTGTCTTTAAAGCATGCTGTTTTCCCGCAGATTGTCTTATCAGGGCTTGGCATAGTTGCACCCTGGAACATCTGATGGGAGGAGTCAGCTCAACTGAACTGAACCTTTTATGTGTTCCAAAAGAACCTTCAAACTGTCACTTTTTTCGCACCAGCAGGTCCACAGATATGTAATTTACTAGAGATGGTGTGTGTGCAGGCGTGCTGTGACTTGACGGTTTACCCAAACACAAGTGAATGCTTTTTTTCCGTCCTAGTGAGCTACAGCTTAGAATGAAGACTGTAGTAACAAGTAGTTCTGTCTCCAACAGGTTGACTTTTTGCAGCAAAAGCTTCTCCTGAATGTGTTCAATGGCCAACTATGTTCTCCCTCTGAGGAGAACATGTGAGGTAGGTCCTTCTACATTGTGAATTAAGTTTACAATTAAGTTTAAGATGTACAGGAATGTGTTATTTCTTTAATGTCTGAAATCTTATATTTTTTTCCAATACAAGGTGGTGCCCTCTCCCAGCAAGCTGTGTGGGGGAGTGTCCATGCCAGCCAATTTCCCTGGAGTGCGGTCTCATGGAGCTGCACAGGACACTGAAATGGATGTGGCTTGGCAGGAGTTAATGGCCATCACAGAGTTGCAGGTGACTGAAGCATATTGATTGCAAAATTCAAAATGACTTCAAAAATCATTGTACAACAACATACTGTGTAAAAACATGAAGATGTCAATTTTAACAATATTTGTATAGACAGAAAACTAATGTAAAATTAACTTATAAAGATGCAGATCTTGCCGTATTTTTATGGAGTTACAAGACTTATTATTTCTTAGGGACATGTATTTAAGGAACAATTTTAAATCGTTACTGGGATAAAAGAAATCTGCTCTTTTTCTGTACAACTTCTGGTGACATCAATTTAGGCAGTGCTATTTCAAGATTCTAACAAAATAAAATTTTTCAAGCAAACAGATACCAAAACAGCCAAGTTCACTTGTCTACGAAGTTAGAAAAAATAAAAATTTTGTTGCTTTGAGAGATCAGTATTCTCTAATCTAATAGAATTTTGTTTTGTAATGTAAGAACATTACATTAACCAAGATATAGACCTAACTTAGTCTTTAAAATATGTTTATAAAGAAATGTTAACACAATTCAGAAAAATAATACTTCAAACGTAGACAATATGATAATGATAAAATGTTCTAACAGGGCCAGAGTTAAACCATTCAATAGGAAAGAGGTTACATCGCTAGTCTATCACCTTCATCTCAACGTAATTATCTTTGATAACAGGGTGTATTTGAAGGGTACTCGGGCATAAAACATACCTGCTACTTTTTCACACGTCAGTATCTAGTCAGCACAAAGCAAGGTTAGACAAGACACATTTATTTTTATACATTCCAAGTACAAGACCATTCAAAGAGCTTTTCATTAAAAATTGACGTAGGACGTGGGAACAGTATTAAATACAGTCGAGCATTAAATACAGAATAAGTAACAGGCTAGTTTAAAAATTCAAGCTAAAAATATAGGGCCCACATAAGCACTTTTAAAAGTTAATCAAATGCTGCAGAGAACAGGTGGGTCTTGGAGTGAATCAACAGGGGGGGTTTCAGCTGATGTAAGGATTTATGGGAGGTTGTTCTAGACATGTGGAGCATTGAAGCTGATGCAGCTTCTCCATGTCTGGTTCTGACTCCGGGAACTGATAAAATACTGGATCCAAATGACCTGAGGGAGTCTGGTAGGTTCTTACTGGATCAAGAGGTTACTGATGTACATTGGTTATATACAATTCAGCTTTATAAACCAACAACAGAACTTTAAAATGTATCCTCTATCCTGTATGTATGGATATATAAATAAGCTGCAGTTTATATATATATATATATATATATATAAATATATATATATATATATATATATAAGAGTTCTGTAACTTTGGCCCATTTTAGCCCTGGCAGGATGAAGAAATTGTGAAGGGGGACATGCTGCTAGCCCCCTGCACCGTACAATAGCCATCTGTTTCAAAATGAAACCGGACCACATCTTTCAGAGTCCTTCATGGTTTACAGGTGGCAGGCTGAAGTGGGAGCAAATTCTACTCAACAGAACAGTGCAATTACAAAAAATAAATCTAACAATATTACAGTAATCGCTTTCAGTGAATTTGATGCCATTAATGGAAAATGCTATATTTCGGCATATTGGTAATAATTGTGTTTTTGTTACAGGAGTTTGAAGTACCAAGTGATGGCTCCTATCAATCAACACAGTATCAAACCATGCAACCCATGGCCTCTGCAGGAGAGTATGTGATGACTCAGTCCCATTCTGAACCTCCCCCTGCTTCTTGTGAACTGAGCACTGCTGACAATTATGAAGGATGTTACACTGAAGAGGGGAATGCCTACCATCGCCTGGGCAACACACAGCAAATGTATGAAAATTCAGAATATCATCAGAGTCAGAGAATACTCCCTGTCTCTTCTCACACCCAGCCCTGCCTCATGAATATGTCAGGTACCAGTTTAGGGTACAGGAGGACAAACGGTTCTCTTTCTCAAGGCTCAAGTCGGCACATGTTGTGGACTACACTTAGTCAAAGTCTCCAGGCTCGTTCTACTGAAGATCTGGAGTCAGACTCTGGTCTGTCTTTAGGATCCAGTCCGCCTTTGGCTTCCCCAGACAACCCTGTGGCTTGTGCACCAGGCTACCAAAATGTAGACATTGGAATGACATATAGTGATAGTGAAGCTGACAGCATGACAAAGCATGCCAGAAGGGGACACATCCAATATTCTATAGACTATCAGAGTCAGACTCACTCATATTTACAAACCGGTGCACATACATCTTATTTTTCACCTCAACCCGGTCTCTCTCACTCACAATCTAGTGCTCTGACATCTCGGTCCGTGAAACAGCAAAGTCTGGACGATCTATGTAATAATGGTACCATGACCAGCAGAGGGAGCTCACAGCACATGTACACAAAACCACAGGGAACAGTCACCCCTGTGCCGCTGAGCAGGGATCAGAGACGGGCCATGGCTTTGAAGATCCCCTTCCCTATGGATAAGATAATCAATCTACCTGTGGATGACTTCAACGAGCTCCTGACACAGTACACTCTCACGGATACTCAACTTGCACTGGTTAGAGACATCAGGCGGAGAGGGAAAAACAAGGTGGCTGCTCAGAACTGCAGGAAGAGGAAGCTGGAGAGTATACTTCACCTTGAAAGGGAACTGAGCCAGCTGCAAGCCCAAAGGGAACACCTGGCACAGGAACGGCTTGAGTTCCAGCGAAGTTTGGCTTTTGTTAAATGCCGCTTTACAGACCTCTACGCAGAAGTATTTTCCCACTTACGGGATGAGGATGGACAACCTTACTCAATAGATGAATATTCTCTTCAACAGACACCTGACGGCAAAATGTATCTGGTACCACATACGACGGAAAAGAGAGATCAATGCTGAAATTCCTTTTACACCACTGTATAAAGTATTGTGCCAATTATAAGATTGTACATTTGTCTGGTTTGGGCTGAAACTCAAACCTTGTTTAAAAACATGATATACATGTACCAAACATGTCATTTCTTCAAATGATGGAGACCTTTCATATAAAAATACTTTATTAAAAAAAATACTGCACTGCAGTCTTCAAGTTTAAAATACTCCTGACGTTAGCAATGGTGTTCATCGACCCTGTGGAGAAAGAGAAAACTTTTAAAATCATAAGCAAAATAGCGTCTCAAAAAATGAAAGTGCTTTTTACCTAACAGCCATTGTCACTGAAAAGAAGTCAGATTTTGGGACCACTTGATATTTCCTGCAAAGCAGAAAGACAACATAAGTAAAAAGAAAAACACTTGTGTGAATTTTTATTGAATTGCATGCAACATATGTTGGACCTCCAAGTAAAATTACAGAGGCCAAATTTACCATCAACATCGGTGCAAGTCAAAACTTTGTTACTGTTATGCCATTATTGGGCTACACAACTCACTACCAGCTAAAAGATAAAAGCAAGATATACCATCAGTAGTTGAGAAGTCTGGTCTTACCTACAGACAGCATTTAAGTCTTTTCGTAGCTGCTGCCTGCTAGAATCAGGCCTCTGTTCTCACTCTCCCCTGCTTCAATGATCCTGGCGATGGTTTTGCTACTTCTCTCCCTCAGCTTGCTCCATGGCTAGCCTCAAAGACTTTGCATGTAAGCTAGCATCCTCCAGTTCAGCTTTGCAGAAATCAGGGTAGCGTCTGTACCAAGTGATGGGCTCTTTATGAAGATAGCCTTTGTGCACCACTTCACACTGCTCAACAAGTTTAGTTGACACTGGGAAATTGTTTTTTCTCCAGATTCCTCAGGTTGTTTGAAAATAAAACAAAAAACAGGTGACTCTTGTCCCCATTTTGCAAGGCACCTAACAGTGAACCCTCCCTTGCCCAAACCGCTAAAGAAGCTAGCGAGACTTAAAAAACAAAACTGAAAGGTGGTTTATTTCAGATTGATTTGATGCATTTACAAATAAAAACCAGACTTAAAGATAAACATAAAACCCTCGTTGGAATGCTTGCTTTCCAGACACACATTTGAAAGAGAGAAAAATAAAAATAAAAAAAATAACAGGTGACAGAAACTTTAAACGAAGGCCCTCCATGATTTATCTACAGTACATCTCTTCTTGTCGCAGCTGAAACCTGCCACAACTGTTTGGCTGAGCAGATTTAGGAGGTAAACCTGCAGCTGCCCTGTCACTTCGCTTGCTCTCCTCTCCTTGCTCTCCTCTCCTAAGTACTCAGTCCTGTTGAACAATATGGAACAACATTGTTAACTGTGCACTGACTTTGTATGACCTGACATCCAGAGTGAATTTGTTTAATGTTATCTACACTTAATGATTCCTAACAATGATAAACTCTGGTTTTATATCAATCGCTCGGACATGCCTCCGGATGCTTACCGTTTCAGATCTTAAAATCGCCCTGGACGGCCATAGCCACCAGGATTGTTTGAGCCGCCTCCATAACCACCTGAGAATAGAAAAACAACTTAGTCACCTGCAAAAATTGCCAGTTAATACTTGTGTCGCCATCTGATGACTTACCAAAGTTCCTGCCACCGCCGCCACCACCGCCGCCGCCGCCAAAGTTGTTCTTCATTGGACCAAAGTTAGAAGCCTGGGGCTCGTAGTGGCCCATGTTATTGTAGTTATTGCCGCCGCCGCCGCCGCCACCACCACAGTTGCCTACAAGAACATAAACCCATCAACACTGTTGCCTTGATTTCAATACAGAGCAAGATTTATCAAGAGCCATTTTTCTTTTTACCGTAGCCATTGCTGTCATAACCGTTCCCTCCATATCCTCCGCCACCACCTCCACCACCACCCTGGTTGTAACCCTGGTTATATCCACGGTTTCCGCCATTGTTGTATCCACCAGGACCACCAGGGCCGCCTCCATAACCTATTTAATGAGAAAAATATATAATCTACAAAACCAAATAAAAATGCAGATTTAACGTTAAGTCTGTTTAACCTACCGCCATCACCTCCATTGCAGTTGTATGGACCATCTCCATACCGGCCACCCCTTCCACCTGAAAAAATAAGCAAAAATCATTAGAAGCTCTGTTTGACAAACCTATTAAAACACACAACCTGCACAGGTCATACCTTGGTTGAAGCCTCTGTCATAATCATATGGCCTTCCCCCGCTGTTGCGACCACCTCTCATTCCCATTCCTGCACTCTGCATTTCCTGTTTGGTGAGGGCCTTCCTAACTTCACAGTTGTGAGAGTTGATTGTGTGGTATTTCTGGACTGTGAAAGAAAGGTTTGTTTTTTTTAATTACCACAAGTATATTAACCAACCAAGTCTGAAAAAGTTAGACTTGTACTTACTGACAATCCTGTCGACTGAGTCGTGGTCATCAAAAGTTACAAATGCAAAGCCCCTCTTCTTTCCAGTGTTACGATCAGTCATGATATCAATGACCTCAATTTTCCCAAACTGCCCAAAGTAATCCCTCAGATGAGATTCTTCTGTATCTTCTTTAATGCCGCCAACAAAGATCTTCTTCACGGTTATATGGGCTCCTGGGCGGTTGGAGTCCTGAGGTGAGACATTTGTTTAAGCAACATTGTAAATTGGCATCTTGTACAGACCCTCACATTAGTGGTGTGCGATATGACGATATTAGATCGTGGACGATCCGCCGAAATAAGGAGATCGTAGGATTGTTTAGGTCACATTCCATAAGTTGCAGTTGTATGTCAATGACATGCTGACAAAACCCATCAGTCACTCGAAGCATAAGGTGTAGTAATACCACCGGAAACCATGGTGGCAGTGTTGAGCCGAAACACAAGGATGAAGAGAAGGAAAAAAAAACTGTAGAAGAACAAAGACTTGGGGGTGGGGGGATGTACAAATTACACAAGCTTTAAGAATAAGGTTTTGCAAGCGTTCAGGCTGTGTTAGGTGGTTACAACTTTATAGCAGCGGATTACCGCCGCCAAGAGCATCTGAAACCGAGGGTCATGGGGTTAACTATGCACTGCCCCCTGGTGGCGGCCGACCATAGAAACAAAACACATGGAAGTATGGCGCTGATATACAGGTCTGTCTCAGAAAATTAGAATATTGTGATAAAGTTCTTTATTTCCTGTAATGCAATTAAAAAACATGA
>JBBBVT010000014.1:12198011-12230587 GCA_037177035.1 Craterocephalus eyresii
ACACACACACACACACACACACACACACACACACACACACACACACACACACACGCGCACACACACACACACACACATACACACACACACGTACATACTTAGTCACCTGTACACTTCTGGTCATGGAAAAATATTAATGTAAGTGTATGTATGCAGGCTGTCACACCAACAAAAAAATTTCAATATCAATCAAGTGTGATGATGCAACACTTCACAAAAACGAAAACATTTAATTGATTACATCCATGTCTTTAAAATGCCGAAATAGTTCTGTAGCATTAAGTGGTTGAAGATTGTGGTTCAGGTGCTTCTTGGTGTGTTAAATGTTAGGTTTGGCCCACCAGCTCAATTTCAAATCCAGTGGGAATCAGGGAAGTTGATTTTGCTCTTTGTTTTATTCACTGACTTCACCAATAGGTGGAGCTACATACATGAAACAGAAGATGAAGTTGCCATGGTCAAATGCCCTTAAGCAGCAGAGAGAGCTAATCAAATTGTCAGTGTGTCTGTGTCAATTACAGGGGGTCAACTTCATAAGAGGAATAGGCCCAAATCCTATTAGCACCTGTATTCCGCCAGCAGTTCCTGAAACAGAAACAGAATGGATGCAAAGAAGCTCAAGAACTTACCATGGCAGTCAGATGCTCAGGTTGATAGCAATTGCAAAATGTGTCATAGACAGATTTGCATATAAGATATTAGCCATTTTATAAATTCTATAGATAAAGATCCAGTGGGCTTGAAGTGAAAGCAGAGCTTTGCCATTTGTAGATCTCAGAGAGATGAATAAGAAGCTGATACTCTTACAGTGCCAAGCCACTATCTTATCACTTCCTTTTATCGGCCTGATAAAGTAAATGACTTAGCTATAGGTTTGCAACCACTCAAATACATTATAAACCTGCTAAGCCGGGCAATTATTGACATAGCTGGAAATGTGTAATTAATGCCTCACTGGCTGTGAAATGTGTATAGTTCATGGTAGTGACTGCAGGAGATAAATATGTTTTTTAGAGGTGTGGAGTGACTTGGAAACTGTCTGGAGAATCTTTGAGCCTCCTTGATTTAAATGAAAATGCAAATTTTAAAGGCTTGTTAAGGTTAATATAATTCTCTGGGAGGCTCAAATCTTTAACCAGTCATTTACATGTTTTTAATCAGGGAACTTGCATTAATGAGCATCAGGGCTTCGATGTGCAGCACCTCAGGAGAGAGAGCATCACTTTTAGTATGATAGAGGAAAAAAGATTGGCTACAGGTTTTCTCATTCTGTTCCAACATTTGGCAGTTCCCATGAGAAGCTTTCATCATTGCCAAGCAGTATGAACTGTGGCCACAATTTTAAAAAGGAAAAAGAAAAAAAAAGAAAAAAACGGAAAAAAGCGATGTTCCTCCGCTTGAAGAGCCTCACCTCGGTGTTGTTTTTAAAGGTAGTTAGATCAGCAAAACATATGAGTTAATGAAGAAGGTTTGTAATTGTCCCATGGGAAACATCCATCTTTGTGGTGAGTGGCAGCTCTGTCAATGAGCACTTGGGCAGTAATGCACTGGTATTTGTTGGGCAGGCAGTGTGTATGTGTGTATGTGCATCGTCCAGCATTCCAGACATTTGGCTGCCTGAACCAAAGGATACTCTTACAGAGGATGTTATTAAGTATAGTTGAATGGGACTGTTCTGCACCCCGACAGGGCTCTGTCTCCTGTATTAACATTATGTGGAGTCTGATCACATACTGTACATCTTTCCTTCTACTTTGCCTGCTCTGCATCTAGACAGGGTTCCTGTGTTTCTGTCTCCACTTTACTAATAATGGTCCATAATCCCCACTGAGCCGACCTGGCAGTATTGCCAAATTTACAACATTAATGAGGACTATAGAGCCAATATCCATCCATTTGACCAGTAAATCAGAAATGTAGCTGAAATAGATGATGAATGTAGTGTTCCCATCCAATTTTACGAATCATAAATGATGAAATAAGTCTCTTCGATCCAGATTAAGCTCCCATGCGAGCTCAAAATTCATGTCTGTGTGAAATCTCCTTTGAAATACAATTGCAGTAGGCTATCACTTTTTCCTCACATTTTTTTGCAATTAGCAGATTTCCATCAGTGCTGACAGTAAATAGGAATGAAATTTAAACAGGTACTTAAATAAGGAATATCCTGTTTTCACAAGCAGGGTCACATTGTTAGTCTGAAGAGATGGTTGGGATTCAGAAAAAACTTCAAGTGGCACTACAAGTTCAGTACAAGCATCTCAGTGTGTAACTAAGATTTTACGGTACTTTCACAATCACTCTCATTAACTATATTTGTTTAATCTCCTAGATATTTTCCTACCAAAAGGGCCATGTAAAGAGTACTCTACTTAAATGTAATACGATTAATATGAAGCCTTCATCACAGCAGTAAATGGAAACAGTAAAGCTTGTATCAGCAAACAGACATAATTCATCATCATCAGTATACTGATGAACATGAATATGAACATGAACATAAGAGTATTATTTTATTCTTCACTTAAAGTATTAATTTCTTGGATTACACTGTGAAAAGCAGAGAAAGCCTAAGTATAACTGACATATATTTAAACTTTTGATTGAAACAACTGAAGAAAGTATTCTTACTATAAATAGTCAAAGTATATTTAGCTTGTGTATATGGTTACTTTCTTTTTGTCAAAACTTTTATTGAATATCGTTTTTCACAGACATTGCGTTCCTTGACGTGGTTATATATAGTCGTACTATCATATACATATAAATGTTAAGGTTTACTAAAAAGTCAGCAGAATGCAAGTTAAAAGCACGTTGAGAGAACTAAACTTGATCTTTCAGTAACAGTATTGTAAACCCACATGGAAACAAATCCACGTTTGGCTGATTTTACTGATAGTTCCTGAGAGTAATGGAACACAATGATTTGTACAGGCCTCTTTTTACAAGCCATTAACAGAATGTATATAGGTCTATGTATAATTTTAAATCTCATCATAAAACATTAAGCCGGAAAGCAAAAAGCAAGTCTTTTCATGTAAATCATAAATCACTGGTTACAACACTGAAGTTATGATGTTACTCATGACTGCCTTTTAGCCCTGTTTAGCAGAGTTTATGATCTTAGCTAAAATTTAATGCAGTATTATTGTACAGGTTTTTCTGGGTTTTCTTCTAAGTTTACTACTCTGTTGCTCATACTGTGCTTCATTTGACATTGCATTGTACTGCAAAAGCAGTGACACTGAATGCAGTGGGTTGCTGAGTTGATTTAGAAGCTGTATCAACTGAGGTGGGATAAGGTGCTCTGCTTGGTAGATAGTCCACACAGGTAAACTTTGTATGACATTTGGAAAAATAATTGGGCTCTAGCTGAGCCACCCATTGCGAACATATACAATACAACCATACAATACAACCATACAATACAACCGTATTTTCTTTTCATCTCTTTGTTTTATGAACCTTCTGGACTGTAAGTCTGTAATAAAATTTGAATTTGAATTTGAAAGCTAAAAGATGACAAACAATGGTCATACTGACAGTAAGTGCTTACAGCATACTTCAACGTATGTTTTTAAAAACTAAAAAAGTTGGTTGGAGGTCTGGGCTTTTGTCACCAAAGCAGAGAGTGTACTGGGGTTAATTTAGCCATATACTGATAGAGTGCACCTGTATATACTTTTAGAACACTAACAATGATGCAATTACAGAGTGCATGTAAAACTTTGCATAAGAGTCAACAAGTCCTTATTCAGAAGAAACCTGCACTATCCATCCAAAACTGGTTATATGATAAGCTTTTGTAACACTCTGCTGGAAAGTATTTCTTGCTGATTATTGTCTTGGCCAGCACTCAGACAGCAGAAGTCTCATGCCTGCAGCAAAATGTGCCCTGCAGAGTCAAAATCCCAGCCATCCAACTACATTAGTGAAGCTCCTCTGCCCTGCGGCTCCACTCAGGGAGAGTGAGGAGACATACATGGCCGTGGCTTCTGCAGGAGTGTCTGCGGGCCGCAGCCACATGGTCGCACTGTAGACGCTGATACTTCCCAATGAGTGAGTGAGGAGGAGACATTAGTGTACAGGCAGACACTTTAATGGCACCAAGATGAGATCAATTAGACTGAGAGGAAGGTCATTAGGCGCTTGAATGGCCAGTGGTCAAAGTGCACCGCTTGTATACTGTATTGTATCAGCTGTCAGCATGTGCGTGTGTGTGTCTGTTACTGAGGTACAGTTAAGCAAGTTTTCCGGTCTCAGTGTAAACTTGTCAGGGTCAGACCTGCTGCAGTATCTTGTCGTGTTTGAGTCCCTGAAGTTGACACACACAGTGGTGAGTAATCATGCAGCGTGTGTGCCTGTGTTGCCATTGATTTTGTCTCGGCTCCTAGCTCCCCCAATTACATCCTACTCCAGGCTGCCAGTCCCTTTGCTGTCAGGGGGAGGCTGGAGACTGGGGCCTCAGCGAGCTGTTTGTTTACACTGCTAATTGCTCCTGTTGTTTCCTTTCATTAGCCCAGGCTGAGCTATAGGACTGCCTCACACAACTAAGTGCTCTTAGCCTTCTGGTCCCCCCACCTATAGTAAATATTGGCGATGTATGCAGTGCCTCCTAACATATGGCAGCAGACTGGTAATGATAGCT
The DNA here is from genome assembly GCA_037177035.1 of Craterocephalus eyresii. Lineage (NCBI taxonomy): Eukaryota > Metazoa > Chordata > Actinopteri > Atheriniformes > Atherinidae > Craterocephalus > Craterocephalus eyresii. The sequence goes on from JBBBVT010000014.1 coordinate 12,202,660, forward strand.
TCCACTGGTGCAACAGAGGGTTTTATACAGAGCCCCGTGGAGCAGTGTTGCACTGTGGTTGTGTTTGACATACAGTGTGGTATAACTACCATAACACAGAGAGTTGGCTTGACTGAAGGCAAAGAGAAAGGGAAATCCTCTTACACTGTATTGTGGCTCACATTAAATTAAATTCTGGTTTACCAGAAGTTTCACTTTAGGAATGATGTGTGTCTATGTTGTGCATTTAAGCATTTAAACCATTGCCAAATGCGTGTCTACAGATGTGTACGGGTGTGTGCATGTTTGTGTGTTTGCTTGGTCTCTGTGAATCATGAATCAATTAATCAATCATGAATCAAAGGCTTGCATGCTGGAGTCAGTCCCTGTGTCTGCAGATCCCACTAGCTACACACAAACACACACACACACTTAGAGAAGCCCACAGCATATCAGCACACACAACCGTGGCTCTGTAATGACTGCCATTCCTCTCTGTGCCACATTATTAATTAGCTCAATGATCCTTGCCAATGGGACCTGCACTGCAGATTAGAGCCCTCAGCACCCACACCCCGACTACTGCTGCTGCCGGTCCTGGATAGGTGAAGAAGGGCCAGAAGTGAGATGTGTGTTTGTGTTTTGCAGTGAATATAAAATAAATTTGCTGGTTTCTTTTTATCTGCATCAGTGTGCCTCTGATGGCTAATTGTATTTTTTTTTGTGTTTGTGTGTGTGCCCCCTCTTCCAGTGTAATGTTTGTGTTTGTGTTCATAAGAAGAAGGGTTAGGGAAGGGACTGTGAATTGTGCAAGTACACAGGGATAAATCAAGTGACCATGCAGGAAGAAGAGTCAGTGACACCTGGACAAGCACAGTATGCAGAATGTTTGGCTCCCTTGTGCAACACAACCTCCAGCAAAACCACAAGATTCATGTACTTGTGTAGGCTCCCAGTGCTGCAGATCCTAGCTATGTCTTGAGATGCCATGCATGTTATAATTTGTCTAAAAACAGTAGACTTCTCTCCTCAGTCTTCTCAGTACATATAATTGCAGGGGTGTTTTTCTTCTGTGGGTTCCTAAAAATCCAACTCTTCATCAAGGGCTTAGGCACTGTGGCATGCAGATGTGCATTAATATTTTTGTCAGGTCAGAAAAAAAGGAAAGAGGTGAGGGAGGAGGGGAAAAAAAGGGAAACGGCCTCTCCAGATGCTTCACAATTGCATGGAGCAAATGAACATAAATGTCACTGTCAAACTGAAATGAAGAAAAAATGTGTGATGGCAGCAAACTGTTCTGGAGTTGGAGGACAGCAGGACATGTTTTTCATAAGAAGACGTGAATATCCGGGGAGGGAGAAGGAGCCTCTGCACCTGTAATAAATGACAGCCCGCTGTCACACATGCTAAAACGCTTTCCAAAAAATACAAAACAAAAAACCTGGCTCCTCAAAACATAAAGTTTGTGAGAGCAACTATGATGTCATGCATGACAGGCAGTGTGGTAAAACTGCTTTGGAGGGAAAGTGGTGAATCTGCTTGACTTTGGACCACCAGTGGGGCAATAAACCCTGTACTCTCTGTTCACCACATGGATTTTAATACTGTGACCAATGTTCAAAGTAGTATGTACAACCGCGTAGGGTAAATGAAGAGCTCGGGCATGTGTGAGGACAGATATGCAGGGCATGTAGTCGCTCAAAGGTGACAGTGAGGTGTGTTGTGATTATTGACTGTGTGACCTCGCACTGACCCCAGCTGTGAGCGACTAAAGGGCAGGGAGTTAGTGTGTGCCGCACCGCCTGTCATGTCCGTCAATACACTGATGAATGGAGCTGGTGGTTATTAAAGCAGAATTAGAGCGGGGAGGGGGTGGTGGGGTGCGATAAATGATGGCGCAAATGGTTGTGCAGTGGAGACTGTGGAGCCGGATGGCACAGCATCAGTGTCATCAGTCTTTATTACCCTCCAGGGAACAGAGGAGGAGAGACAGGGAGTGGTCAGCGCCACGCACCCCGCAACCCGCAGTCACCAGCCAGCACCTAGGTTTGCCCCTCCGCTAGTGCCGATGGACAAGAAATTGATTCCTAAACGATGTGGCAGCGTACATATCTGCATGCGAACCTGCAGTATCTCTGCAGTATCTCACCAGCATAAACAGTTTTTACATATTTTTCTATGGATGCCAACTGAAAGAGACATATAAATACAGGGTACGTGTGCAGACATGTTTCACTTTACCCATCACAGGCTCTCTCCAGGCATCTTTGCTTTACCCATTATCCTCTCACTCTCCCCTGTTTTCCCTCCTCCATTTTCTGTGTCACCGAGGGAGTGGAGGACCCCCACCACAATCAATCATGGTGAAGTCACAGAGCACAGCAGCACACTCGGGGCACTGTGCAGATAAGCTGGTTAGGGGAAAGAAGGTGGAAAAACCGAGCGCTGCACTTGGAGAGGAGGGTGCGCTGGGTTCACTGCACAGTCAAAGAGTGGGCATGCTCTCCACCAGGGTGAGTCAGGAATGGATGTGTGAACTAGTGCCATTGTGGAAGCCCCTGTGAGGCCCAGCCCCACAACAGAGAGCTGTGCCTGCATACAGATGTGAGAATGCCATTGATATTCTCCTCCTGTGCTGCAACTGCTGCTGCTCCACTCTGCTTCTTTTTTCCTAATTAGAGGTTTATTTATTGATACCCCAGTTTGTGTCTATCCTAATTTTGCGATAGGTCTGTCTCCATTACCCAGGAGATTCATTTGCCGCAGTGTTCGGAGCAGTGCTGTAACCGTTTTTGGCCACTTCCTAGTTCACCTTCCTCCGAAATCTGGTCCCATCCCTCCGTGAGGCCCGCTACTTCCTATTGCACCCAGCAGAAAAGAAATCTGATTTTGCAAATACAGTAATTTAAAGTAATTAGATAACTTCTTGTTATTCAGCCAATCTTAAACACAAAATAAGAAAAACTTGTAATAAATTAGGATGATAAATGTTTTAATTAATAGTTTAGATTATATTTCTTTCTTTTTTTTTTACCATCTTAGAGTTTTGTGGCAAACATGAGTCACTGAATGGCCCCTTGGTAAGGTTATAATAAAAAGACTTAACTATACGGAGTCCAGTACACATCCCTTTCTTTTTTTTCGCCGGAGAATTCTAGCGCTATGCACAGCAGTAAATATTGATAAATGAGGTCCAGTATGAGCAGAGGATAAAAGAGATGCCTTTGCAGACCCACTGGGTATAATGTGTTTAAGTACAGCCAACATTTTATCAAATAAGTTTATTGTATTACTTACCCAGAGACAGACAAACTCATCTGTAATAATCCCATCTCTTTGCATTCTGCTGAAAAATAGCTGCTGCTGGTGATAACTCCTGAGCATATTAATAGAGGGGCTACAGTAACAACAACTAGCATCTCTATACTGAGGAAATTGTCCTTACAGCAACTTCAAGGTTGGGTGGTCTTACATTAATTTGTATTACAGGGCCTTACATGATATGTATAAATTAGGAGTTCATTTTTTTTTTCTCAGTTAAAAATTCTCAATTTTCATATTGGTGCTTGATAATTTGATTGGTTATTTATTTAACTAATTAAACAGATTTTTGTTTTCCAATGATAGTTTTGAAATTAACATTAAAAATGAGGCAATGTGATAAATTTCTGAGTTTGTTTTTAATATGAAAGTAGAACATTTAAGGGTAAACCTGTTTGCAAGGTCATATTTTCACAGATTCTTAAACAACAGCATAATGTTTGTATTGACATGAATCATTTACCAAAATTAATCTTTGGTTTAAAATAACAATCCATCTATCTCATCTTAACTCAAGTTTTGAAGTATGACATGTCTTCTTTAGTGCTAACTCAACATTCTTTACAGAAAAATGTATCCATGTCTCAAAAAATGGCTGTTTTTTTTTGTAATTATTGCATACAGTATTACCTTAGATTTTGCTTGTCATTTACAACAATTATTCAAGGAATGATCATTTTTTGTGTTTTACAATGCCTTTTCCTGATATATACACAATATCATTACCCCTCATTGGGAAAGGTCATGCCTTAACAATTTTTTTAAAATAAAGTTCTTTACTTCTCATGCAAGGCAATCCGATCACTAGCTCAAATCTGTCGCCACATTATAAAACATCTCAACTTTACATTATAGAATTACAGGAGTCTTATGGCAAATAAAGCAGAAATCAGATAAAAATCTATTGAATTTATTTTATTTCAATAAATATTTTTTTTGGAGGGCTTTTTACTCATTTTTAATGAGTTATCTTAATGTTTATGACAATACTGTTTTCCAAATCATATCAAAGTTAGTAAGATGACTTAACCCAACCAAGACACAGACACCTCAAGAAACAAACTAACAAATGATTAGCCATCATGTTGGATTAACTTGAGTCTTTTTATTGTACATTCTGGGTAGCAGTCCACTTGTATTCACTATAAATATGGAATTGCTCTCTTTTTCTTTCTTCTTTGTCTTGAATTTAAATAGTCTTATATTTATTCGATTTCATATCCACATGCTTAAAAAAAGATTCAGCTTTTCTATGTCCAAGACTTCTCTGATTAATCCCTATTAGGAAAGCTGGGTGTTACTGTGTCTTGAATTTATTGTTCAGCTGAAAGGGATCATCAGCTAATGTGGTTTTGATATGCTAGATTCATTAAATTCTGTAACAATAAGAGTCAGATTTCCCTGAAAGAAAATAAATAATGAAAATATATTCAAGCATAATCATCAAAACAAATCCCTATTTAATGTAATTTATGGATTTGTAAGATTGAATGAAATGGAATAAATTAACAGAATTTTCATTTCTTTTCCTTGTTTTTCTCATTGTAGCATCTATTAATTTGAGATAGGCTTCACAAAATGTTTGAACACATAACTATACCACCAACTATACTCCACCATGTATGTCAATATTAACTGACTATATCATCCCTCTTAGTTTGAACCTATTCGGTGTCGCTGTCTATCTCTCCCAGCTGCTCCTCCAAGCCCAGGTGCTATTACGCTGACTAAGTCATGGATCACAATCAACCCCTTCGTTCAACACAGGAACATCCCTGTCAGTCTCCACTGTCTCCCCAGGCTCAGTCTGATCCCATTCCAGCCGTCTCACTGACCACAGCTGCCCCTGGCTTTGCACTGGAATTGGTTGGTCTGATGACTAGTGCGAATGGTCGATATCTGTCCCTGCATTGCGCACAAGACAGTGAAACTCACTACACTGTGTGCAATTTTGTGGTAGCAACGTGTGGGTGGTTTTACAAATGTGTCAAGAGATAGAAAAAAGATGCAAAGAAGATACAAAAGCAGTTGACTGTCTTTTTATCATAAAACTATAATGCCCTTCAAATAGGGAGGATGAGCTTTTGTGCACCAGAAATAGACACCAATGGGTTAACTAATGATGGTATTAGTGTGTGTGTTGGTGTGTGAATGACTGGGTCTGTCTGCACATGTGCTTGTGCATCAATGTCTGTGTGCCATCATTTGTGTGTATATGAGTGCATGTGCCTTTCACAGGTGATCAGTCAAGGCTATCCACTCAGCCTTTCCCTCACAGCCCCCTCATTACAGCCCACTATCTCCTCCAAACACCTGCAGCCCCACGGCCCACCTTCAGCTCCTGGGCCCACACGTTGCCTCTTTTTGTCCCAGTGTGGAAAGAGCCTGCCCATCACATCAATCTACTGCACTGTTTATATTTATGTACAGGAGAGAGAGGCTAAAAAAGGCCCCTCTTACTGTGGGCTTTATTGACTAAGCATTAAGTGGACATTATCAGGCGATAGTCCGGTTATTTATGAGGCGGTGATAAAGGCTGCAGGACTGAGTTATGTGAGAACCAGGAGCAGGATGAAAGCTGCTCATACAGAAGCACAGATATCCGACACCTTCCTCTCTCAGTCTTGGTAGAGAGGCAAAGAAAATGCGCCAAACAGGGCTAAAACACTCAAGGATTTATGGGCAGCAAATTTATGCTCCTCATAGGTCAAATGAGGGGCTGTTTATCTGAGTATCATTCTCACTGTCCTCGTGGCACTGTGCTGCAGGTACTGAAATTTTCATATTTGCTTAAGGCATGTAGCCAAACAAGGGAGAGGAGGGGGAATCTTGAAGCGCAGCACTTCAGTGACCTTCTGAACTTAGTTTTGAATTTTCATAACAACACAGTGCTTGTGCTTTCATATGTTGACAGAAATTATGCATGACAGATCATGCTTTCCCTTGATCGTGCATGTTGTACACTTCCTTGTGTATTGTAGTGTTGTGTAGTAGCCTTACACAAAAGGTCTGTGACTGTTTCTGACCTTTTGCAGCATTGTTGACATTTAATGGCTACATACAATCAGTACCTTTGATTTTGTTCTCGTAGGATGAAGCCTGAAGCGACTTTGAGTCTTGTGTCACCTGTTTTTCCTCAATAAGCATACACAGCTGAGGAATTTATCTTCTTGTGTAGCTGCCATAAATGTCATCCTCACTCTGCCACTAAAATTCTTGACATACATATAACCTCACCTCTGTATACTGTACATCACCCCATCTTACCAGGCAAAGCCACCTCTCTCTTCAATAAACCAGGTCAACAAACAAAAAGCAATTATGTTGGGCAGCTGCCGCCTGGGAGTGGGTAATTACAGTGTGGTGTGGACAGCTTCATTCTAAACAGGTACTAAAAGCATCATTAATCATTCTCCCTCTGACGCCTCACCCTGGTCATGTGACACAGGCTGCTGATGAGCTGGGGAGGGAGATCCGCCTTAGGGGGGGAAGGAGAAGTTACTGATTGGCTACTTCCAGAAGTCCTTCTAGAGGTCAGCCAGTCAGCAGAGATGACCCGCCAATGACCTTGTATCACTTGACCCCTGAGGGCCTGAGGGTCACTCTCTCATATCAATTGGAGAGCAGGCAGCAAAGAAGGCAGAGGGGAAGACAAATGACACAGAGAAAGGAGAAAAGGAGGAGAAGAATGGTGCAAGGGTAGATGGAAGGCACAGAGAGGGTTTGTGCAGAGAAACAGTGGGAGGGCTGAAGATGAAAAATAAAACAGTAGGCGTGAGGATTGATTGAGCACCTGGTCTTTCCCTTTTGCATGAAAAGGATGATGGGGAAAATGTGTTTTTATAGCAGCAAGGCCAGTCTTGATGGGTACTTCAATCCTGCACACCATTTTCTTTTTATTCTTGCTTCTTTTCCCGATTTCATTTTTCCCCCCATTACAATGCCAATCGGACTTCTGAAGGACTAAAAAGTTGATAGCATCAAGTGAATCTAATTAGCAATGAGTAAAAAAAGCTTCCTTGTTATGATCAGTCAGTTGCGTAAACAACAAAACAGAGTGAATCTGCGAAATGTGGATCCATTTTTCCAAATTAACTGAATAACACGCGCACACTGAGTTTTCTGGGCTGTGAAGCCGACTCAAAAATCAATTCTCTACATGAAATGAAAATAAGATGGTGCCTGATGGAGATCAACTGAGGAAAGTTCATGAACTGTTCTCTCAGTTAGCATAGGCTGTCACGGATGACTGATTGACAGATGACACACAAAAAAAAATTTGAAAGATAGAGTGCCACTGTCCTCATACTGGTGCCCATCGCTGTCTCTGTCACCCCTCCAGCTCACCCCCTGGGCCCCGCCCCTTTAACCCAGCTCCTCTTCTCTCTCCATATGTCTACGAATCTGTCACTATGGCAACCTCACCCCAGGGGCAGAGAGTAGGGGGTTGCCTCTGTTCAGACAAATAAGCATCGCAGGGCTCATTTATGATGGTTTGTTTAGGGATTATACTACACTGATGAGAGGTCAAAATCTGTGTTCTTGCACACATGTTTGGAAATAAGACTGTATGTGTATGCTTGAGCTTATTTACATAAGATTGTGTGTGGCATCTTGTTGAACATATGTGCTATAAATGCACTGTTTAACATTTTAAAAGGATAAAAAAGACAGAAAAAGTGCATTTATTCAAGATGTAATTGGATATTTTGACTAGAAAATGGCACTTTTTTTCTACGTGATGAAAATTAAAGAGGGCAAAGCAACAGGGTATACTTCCATTAAGTCAATGCCATCATTAGCACAGCGGGTTATGTGTTATACCTGATGTCTCGGATGCAATATCAGCAATCTTTCTAAGGGCTTAGTGCATTGTTTCCTCGCTTTTTTACCCCACTTTATGCTTGTCTGCAACTTTTCAAAGGTCAATCTGAACTTGTCAGTAGACAAAGCTAAATGGGAGAGGTCACATGAACAACACATATAGAGCAAATCCCCCTTGGTTGAGATTTTTGAAGCTGTCTCATGTCACAAAGATAACGTGCGTGACACACTCCTGTACCATTCCAGCACCCAGCAGCAGAGGTCACAGGAAATGTAGATTTCTCCAGAATATCACACTTACAACCTTTACACAATTTCACCTCTGTGTGCACCCACCTTCTCAATCTTTTCCCCTTTCCTCCCATCCTCACGGTAACTTCCACTGACTCAAGGGCCTCACTCCACTCAACAGCACTCCACCACCCACACCCAAGAGCAAATTTCCCATTGCAGCCAGAAGTGCTGAGTGCTGCTGTTTGCTGTGTACACAGAAATTCGCTGAGGCTGTAAGCTGTCCCCAAACATCTGCTCCCTGGAGTGGAGCAAGAGTGGAGAGGCAAGGACTGGGCTGGTGTGCATGTTGCAGAGTGTAGCTCTGACAGAATGTGTTATGTAGCCTATGGGTTTGTATGTGTGTGAGTGAATGCACGTGTGAGTGAACAATTATTCAAATTGGTGCTTTGTATGTTTTTGAGCACTTTATTAGTAGCACCTAGGAAACAAAACACATATTTGTGTAATTGTACACAGGACATACAAATAGGCATTACACACACTCACACAGACAGGTGCACTTCATTTAAACTTTCTTGATGTAGAAATGGTTTGTTAGTCAAATATGTGAATGGGACCGATCAAAAAGACTAATAGTGCATGAAAGTCTTTGCAAATGAAGAAAAACAGTAAAATCAGACAAGCAGAAAAACTGAAAGGGAAAAACATTTCAAATGATCTACAACTGCAACAACAATCTAGAGTTAGAAAGATCTTAACATGATCAATTGATTTTAGTCTCCTGAGCTCTGGAAAGAATAGTACATGCATATTATGCATTAAGTTAATTTAAGGTCGATGTAGCATTAATTAGAATGAGCTCTGAAATGTATATGTATTCGTTTAAAATGTAGTGGAAGATATTCTGTATGGCACCTATGTTCACTCATCAGCTAACTTGCAACAGGATACAGAGGAAAATAGAGGCTATCAGTAGCCTCATTCATCATGAACTAATAAGAAACTGTAAACAAAACTTTTTTTTCATGAATACTGATAATTAATAATTGTTAATTAAAATTAATCAAATACATTCGAAGACTTCTAGAGAGGATTGCATGATTGGAAATCATTACTTTAAAGAAAAAGAAGAGAAAAATAGACAGAAACAGATGTTGAGTTTGTTTTTTGGCTTTACTTATATTTTTTGTACTTGAATTTGTGTTCAAGTTTAGCTAAGCTGCCAATCACATGGACCTTCAGAGAGAAATTACAGAATAAAAATTCATCAGACAGTGGTCACAGTCAAATGATTTTAAACGAAATGTCAGGGCTGAACAAAGTGCGGTTCTTCTTTTCACCTTCATTTCATCCTTCTTTTTTTCCAGTGTTTGCTCCTTTCTAGTTGAATATTTTTACCTAAATCTATTAAAACTATGATGAAGTGAGTCTGGATTTAAAAAGAAGTCAGAATATGCACGTTTTGTGATTGTACACCATAAACTGAAGCCCTGTGGCAAGAGAACACACTTGCACAGGATGATAAGAGTTTCTAATAATGTCAATTTAACACACATCTCAGTTTGAACAATGAACAATGGAGACCATTTTTATAATTAGACATTGTCATTATGTTACTTCAAACATTATTGTCTCCATCATGAGCCTTGTAACCTTGGCAAGATCACACTTTGCATCGAAAGATGGCACATTTGTCGGTTTTGTTAAACATTTCAATTTGTACTATTTTGTATAGAGAAAGGCAGGCTTAATGTTGTATGTTTTGCTTAAATGCAAATTTGAAATAAATTGAGTGCAACACTTTTTTTAGTCCTGCGCATATGTAAAATCATTCTAAGCAATAGTGAAAAAAAATGTAAATGTTGCAGGCTGTTTTCCCTTACGTTTGAAATTCTATTCTTTATAGCTTTTATCTAATATTAAGATAAACATATTACAATTTCTAGGGGATTAAACGAAACAACCATGTGTGAAATAAATTATCTGTGAGCATCTAATTAATAACTGCTGAAAATTTTGTAAGCACTGCCACTCATATTTAGTGCTTCAGTAACTTGAATTTTTTATTGTTGCTATTAAAAATAGCCTCGTAGGTTTTATTCAAAAACCTACAGTCTTTCATCCATTTTATAAAATGAGCAAGTAGCAAATTTTTTGGCTTATTAATACAAGAGATTATCTGTAGGTGTGGTAAAAAAAGAAAAGAAAAGAAAAAAAGTATTATCTGTTCTTGTGGAATTATATGATCAATTATCATATGGCCTGGTCACGCTGCTATTCAGCTCCATGAAATATTGTTATGTGGACACAGAGACCCACAGATAAGAACAAAAGCGCTGGGAGTTGCTGGTTTGGGGGAACAAAAGAAAATGAATGAAAGAAAAAGCTCAAACTTGGAGGTCACCCAAATTAATGGTACATCTTTCTCTCTGAGAGCCTCTGACCAGGTCATCGTTGTCCTGAGGCAAGAAAAAGGTCAGGAGGTGAGAGTTGAACTCTGGTGTAACTGCATATATTAGTTTGGCCTTGCAGCCCTCCTGTCCACTTCTTTGCCCTAAAGAGATACGATTATCAAAGTATCATCAGAGGCATTCCATTTGCATGGATAAATTCTAATGAGAGCACATGTTCAGGGTTTAAAACACCCCTTTTTATTATTTTTTATTCCAGCAATTCATTTCAAACATAGTTTGATTTATTTGTTGATTCATTATTGTATCTATAGCAACGATCATATTCAGTTCAAATATGTTAGTTGAAATTCCCTTACAGAGAATAAATGTGGATGATTGTTAATCGATTGATATTATAACAGACATTAACATGATAGAAACACACTGTGATACCAAGAGCCACAGCAGTGTTTAAGGATCTTGTTTACAATCATTTACTTTATACGATATGAGATGGGAATCTGGGAGGAGTATTTAGCTGGGGCCACACAGCTTATGGGTGGATCCGCAAAACATCACAGACATTCTTTTATTATCTCTTCTCCCGCATGAGTGTTCAAACCAAATTATCATTTTCTGATGCATATAAACGGGTAATAAAAGACGCAACAATTCCCGATCGTGATGTTTCTGCGTTCCGTTAACATGCAGTTACAGATGCATGCAAATACCCCCAGATTTATGCCTTAAATGGATCACCAAGAATCAATAGCCTACTGTAACACGTGTAGTCAATAAATCTATCCATCAATGATGGCATTTTAATCTCTCCGTTGTTAGAAGATAGTGAAAACTTCAGCACCAAAAGCTAGCTAAATATTTCTAACTTATCAATTGAATTTGCTTGAGATATAGGCGTACCGTTTTAATACAATAAAAGATATTATCCTATTTAATTGTCATATTGCCAGATGCTTTGTTAAACTTACCGAAATGTTGAAAGCACGACGAAAGAAATAGGTTCTATTTGGGAGAGAAATAAATAGATGTAGACCTTACAAAATAAATATTTTCTGTTTTAAATCAAATGTCTACACACTATAGGTTACTTTTGAAAATTATTTTCAAGTAAAGTCGGTTCTTCAATTAATTGTCTAAAATAAACAAATAGCCTTCCACCGTTTTTATGGTCAATTGAACAAGTTTGTATCTTCGTTTACATTGTGTAGATAGGAGCGCAATGGGTTGACTGGAATTTCAATATTCAAATCACAGCGCCAGTCTGAAGCCCGGGATCATGACAAATCGCAGTCACCCGTTCTTGCATGGAGAAACCTGCCACTGCGCTTCTTGCGAATAGCATCCATCGTGGTAAACAAATAAAGGTAAAGCCTGATTGAGAGCGATGCAAACGCGAATCAAAACATCTGCCGGCTGGCGCCATTGCTGTCTAACGCACGATGCAGTTCAGGGGCAGGTGCTTTGATCATGCTGGTCCAGACGCGAGGGTGTCCAAGGGGGTCAGCGTTTGAGTGCCGAGACGGGGCTCGGGCCGATAGTCTCAGAGCAGTCCGTCTCTTTGTAATTTCTTCTGTTTCATGCGTCTGTTCTGAAACCAAACTTTCACCTGGGTCTCGGTGAGCTGGAGGGTGCTGGCGACCTCCACCCGCCTGGCTCGCGTGAGGTACTTGTTAAAGTGGTACTCCTTCTCCAGTTCAGTCAGCTGCTTGGTGTTGTAGATGGTCCTTGGGGCCCCGTTTACTGTCGGATGGTCGTCCATGCAGATGCTGCGGTTTCCATCCTCCTGGACACTGAGGCCCGGGTCGACAATACTGAACCCACGGGTCATGTGCTTTCTGGCTGGGAACAGAGCACATGAATACAGTCGTCAGCAAGATCAATGGGGCGACCCACAAAAGAAGCAGAAAACTTCTCTGAATTAAATTATCCACGCCCATGTTGTAGAAACGAGATGTGAATTTGCCACAGCTTCGAAAGATAAAAAAAATAAAAAAATATAAAAAATCTGTTCTATTAAAAATGTGTCCACTTTATATATAGTTAGAACTTTGTATCCCGGGAAATAAAACATTTACAACAAATCTAACCGTTCTGAAAAGCTTATTTGATATTTATGGGAACTATCAATTTCATAAACTATCCTAAATAGAGTGATGCTAGTAACCTTTCAACAAGCCTCAAATGATAAGAAACTGATTTGTGGGAAATAGCCAAGAGACAGTTTTTTTTTCTCTGGAGCATATTTCTTATTTGTTTATGCACAAATGTGGGTATAATAACAGAAATATTGTAAAAGTTTCGAAAGCTTTGAATGGACACGTGAGAGATGTTGACATTTTTAATTGCCCTGCATTTCTATAATGCTGCTTGCAATGCTCCAAACCAACAGGAAAAAAATGCTGTATATTGCAAGTCAGGGAAATGTTTGACAGCAACAACTTTGTAGCATTTAGAGTCCATTAACTGTCTTCATCAGAATCACTAATTATTTGCCTTTGGGCTTGTCTGTGTCAATGAAAGTTTAACAGTTTACAAATCCATACAAACAAAGCTTAATGAAAAATGTCCCCATTTTTGTTCTCTGAGGTTTCTGGGTTACACATTAAAGTATCATCTTTGCTACTTATGAGCAATGAATGACAGGGGACTGGAGCTATATCTTGATTTTTCATCGCTGACATTGTGGGTTGTCATCAGTGTGTCTTTGCCTCTGAGAAAATGTACTGCTGCTGCATAATGGAGCCAGGTGTAGAGCAAAGCCTCCCACCACACTTCACAGAGAAGAAGGTTAACAGGCCTCCAGTCACTTGGAAAAATGTAGCATCTGTTGAGGTCAGATTTAGGGTACATGTCAACATCCATGTTGTAAAAAATTAATGTGAAGGTAGAATAAGAAGACTGTAAGTATGAGGGACCAATACACAGAAGTGGAATGTAATTAAGAACTTCAGCTTTCAGGGGTGAAAATCACATGCACATACTGATTAATGGCTGCAAAGATAATAGAATTGATGCCAGCCAGAAGGAATAAAAGAATCAAACTAAATATTTGAGGAATGACTTGCACACTTAAAAATAGCCAGCGAACAGAATGGAAGGGCCTTCCAAGCCAAGGAGAAGGAAGAAGAAAAGGGATAGATCAATACACATTGCCTCAGTCATCTGGGCATCCAGCCCACAGTAATTCAGGTGCTGTCAAAGCATAATTGAAGAATGACGCACAGGGAGTGTATACCCTGAGCCAGGAGATCAGGTTACAGTGGGTCTGCGGAGGCCTTTCAACACGGAAGAATACGCAAGACTTTTTTTTTTGTGCCAAAACCAATACAACCTCAAGAGGAAAGCGCACTTTCACTAATGATTCTTTTACAAGTTACACAGTGGTGCTAATGAGTTACTCCTACAGATAATCTCCTTCAGAGAGATGCAGAAAGAGGTTACAGAGATACTAACAAAGCTGGGTGGAAATGTCTCTGCGTGGGTATGTATGAGTAAATGGCTTTCTCAAGTGCATGGATTCGGATCAAAGGAGCAGCTTTGTTTGATGGATAAAGTGACTTCTAGACAGATCGAAGGTGTGTTTGTCATTTTGTACTTCCATTACTAAGGCAGCATTCAGCTACATCCACAAAAATGTAACATGTAAACAAGCATGATTAAAACATTTGATTATTCAAGAGAAACCACTGTTGTTACATTTTATACAACAGAGGCTAATTCTCTGAAATATGTATTCAAGAGTGAGTGCATACATATTAATTTGTTCTGTGGTTCTCAAAGTACAGCTAAATTGATTATATACTAATCAAAATGTACTTCATTATAACCACAAATCTGACTTACAAGTCTACAGATAGGTGGTAAAAGTTGCATTTTTTATTCTACTAACCTTAGGTTTGCAATTTTATAATTTGCTTGTTTTATCCCCTGCAGAGGAACTTTTTGGGCCCTTAGGCAGATTGTGATAAAGTTTCTGGTTTGTCACTGAACATTTGGGTCAGTAGCACCCTTACAACAGGCAGAGACCACCACTGTTGTAAATCTTCCTCCAAGTAAAATTTATGAAACCTAACCCAAGAACAGCGGCCAGTCAGTCAAAAGATACTCTTGATCAAATGAAGGATCGATATAAGAAACTATAACTCACATAAAATTGAGGATTGATCGACGCTTTTCACATTAGCAGCCTATTGGTATTTTTAAACCTTGGATGTGTATTCTTCTGTGGGCTCTCTGCCCAGAACTCATCAGTCAGGGAAATGATGATCTGTGACAGCAATTATGTTAAAAAGGTGGACACATGTAAAGGTGCTGCAAACTGAAATCAATACACAAGGGCTTTCATTACAAACAGACAACTAATCAATACTTGGGGAGCACTCCAGCTAACAGGAGTAAGTTTTACTCAACTTCCAGTGAGTCTCGACAGGCAGTGGTCTGTTGCATTATTCAAAGTCTATGGTTAGTAAGGGCAAGGGTAAATAATTAATCACCTTCTGGGTTGAATATACACTGGGGCTAAGCAGCCCATTCACTGTACGTCACCCCCTTCTCTTTTCAGGTTAAACCCTGCTTCTAACAGTAGGTGGAGCAAAAATGCTAAATAACCTTAACATGAAACCGTTACGGAAATATGGACCAGCTTCTCATGTGCATATTCAAATGTTTCATTCAGCAAACAGTTACTGCATGCTGCCAGTCAAATTGTTTGAATTGATATTTATGCGTTTTAATTCAATCTTGTTTCTTGGCGACAAAAAAGTTGTTTTCGGTGACGCACAAAGCACGTCAGCTACGTCCCCCCCCTTTTTCAAAGCTCCAGTATAAAAGTTCTAACAAAGTTTTTTGGCTGGCAATAAAAGTTACACAAAACGTACACTTAAGCTCTTAACAATTTCTACTAAAAACGAAATTAAACGTGACTAAATTTATCAACCCCTCTATAGCTCAGCAACCTCTAAAATCTTACCCGCCCGTTGCTGACTCCTTTTAACTCTCATCCACTCAAAAGTTTTCTTCCTGTCATCCGTAGCAACTCCGTCACAGTCCGAGCTGTTCGAAATTCCCGAGGCAACGTGAATTTCGCAGCTATTCCTAGAGGATGTGTGAATTTGCTCTGCAAGTGACCCAAAATAGCAGTGTCTGGTCTCGTTGTTGTTTGAATATCCGCGTCCCAGCGAGCCCTGCGCCCTGCACCGCCAGGGGACACGGTACGAATGTTGGGAGGCCGGTGTCGAGAAGCCCTCGAGAGACTCACACTGCGGTGGAGGAGGAGGGCTGTCCGGGGAGGTGCACACAGTCAAATACGAAGAATAGAATTCAGAAGCAGTTTCCACCACCAGTTTCCTCCCCTCATGAAGACTGGTGAGTTCAAGATGAGACCTGCCGCCCAGGTCCAGGTTTATGACCTCTTTCGCTCGGTTGAAGTCAGTGAACAGAGGGCTTTTCTCCCCTCCGGCCGTTAACTCTTGATAGGAAGTCATTATCACCTTTTCTCTGCATAATCATTGGATGGGTTGCACTTCATGCCCGGCCTCTCATGCATGAGCAAAGCTCGGCCAGGCGGCTGGACGAACGTGCATGGTGACATTCCTCAGAGGAGAAAGAGCAGTCCCTGATTGATGGAGATGACGTGCCCTCCTGGTCTCGGCCAATAGCCGGACACCTTTTTCATCAGGGAGGACAAAACTGATTAAGCCGAGCAAGCAACTCGTGAAACTCACATTAAGTCAACAATTAAACGTTGCTGGAGTTCAGCAGGCCACTGCAAAAACTGTACAAATCATAATCAGTTGCAGAGACCATCATCGGACACTGAGGGCCTTCATGGGCCTGTCACTTATTCAGAGAGGGTATGACTACATTAACATAAAGCATGTTTTAGGACAAATTCCTGTGCAAACTTTATTTTTGTTACTTTTCTCTTAAAGGAGCCATAAAAACGTTTCCCTAGGACAAATTAGCATAATATAAGCCTAGCTAATGGATTATTCAAATTTTCAAATGCTTCTTGAAAACCCGAGGCTCTGTTCCGCAAAGGGCTTAGGTCATGTGAAAGGCACGCTTAATGAGTTCAGAGGTCCAGGCATCTGGTATTTAGAAGTCAGTCAAAGCGGATTTGTGACTATCCCCCTATACTGAAAAAAAAGCTAAATAAAAAAGTAGGCACTTTTAATGATAAGGCAGTTAATATTAACCTAAAAGACGTGTTTTCTCTGCCATTTTCAATTTTTTGATTGGTTGACAACGCTTAAATAGCCGGATTGTTTTGTTGTTGATTCACATTAGAGAATAATTTATGTGTGTATGGGTTTTTAGTCTGAAATAGCTAAATGTCTGGGACACTGCATGCAAAGCTGACACTTAAAATGAAAAATTCTCTAATCAGCACCCGAAAAGACAGAAATCATACAAAAATAAAAGGAGAACTAAAACTGGGATAATGAAGAGACGGAGCAATAGCAGACCTTTAGGTCTTGAGCCAACATGTCAGTGTTTTCACATAGGGAGAAATGAAAGTATGAAGAAGTTCCACAGCAGTTGCCTGACCTACTTTCAAGACGCTCTAATTATTTGGAATTAATAAAATTATAATTCCTTCGCTAGTATTAGTTTTACATAATAATTGCAAATTGTAAATAAATAAATAAATAATTAAAATCAATAAATGACTAAATAACTTGATTCATACTGAGAAAAAGTTACATTATCTTTTTCTTATAATAGTAATAATGTTAATAATAATAATAAGCAATATTCTACATCGTAACATTTAATTATCCTTTAAACCCTAAATCTCAAGCTACTCTGTTCTTATCCGTTTACTTTAATAATATTTCCCATGTCTGTTAAGTTTGTAGTAATTACAAAATAATTCAGCGTAATGAACAACTTCTAACTGCATTCTTACAACACAGAAATATGGTCCCAGCTGTGGGAGTTAATGGGATTCTACAGGCAGCGATGTGCTGAATGACTGAGTGCAATATATCCCTTCTCTCCATGCATTTGCATGGTGCACTGATCCATCTTCATGTCAGCTCGGAGGTTACTCAGGGTTCACGCGCTAGCTTGTTTCTCTCCTCCACACTCAATAAATAAATCTCTGCAGCTTTCTGTTTACCGCCTGAATATAAATTTGTTTGCAGTCGATCGAAGACCTGTGCGGAGGTATTAGAAATTGTATTTCTGTAATGGCTTTCAGCAGAGGGTGGAGAAGGGGGGTGGGAAGGGTTTGCAGAGAGGGGAAAAGAGAAAAAAAGGGGAGAAAAAACAGGTGTGAACAATCTCTGCTTTTTCCATTTGCAACCCAAGTTAAAAAACGCAGCAGCCTCATCCTGTTACAGTCCTCGGACTGCATTTGAATTACTTAGTAATCTCTTTGTCGCATAAGAACACTAAAGCAATCCATGTTTGGTCCAAGAAGTGCCATATGTTTGATTAGCATATTTGAAGTGTTGTTCCACATCACTGCCCAGTGCTAATAAAATTCAACATTTTAGTACAAAAGCAGTAGCCTACCAAAACATCTTCAGATGAGATACTGCAGTCTGATGTATTTGTTTAACCACAAGTTCGGCACAACATCTAAAAAGATACAAGTCGGATCTTTCTGAATTCTATTATGAATTTGTTTCTCCCCAAAACCGAATCGTAAATATTCTGCCTTCAATCTGCTAAAACAGCCTCTAAAATTTCATTAGATACATTCTCATTTGCTGCATAATGTCAATTGTTGTGACTGCAGGTGAGGTAAACATGCTAGCACTTGACAGGAGGAAGAAAGCAGGAAGAGCAAATTGACTCAAGCTAATTTGTTTTGGCGTCCATGCTTTGACGAGTGTCAATAGGCAGTCAAGGTCCTGGATCAGTGTGGTCGTGCTCGGATTACCTCCTTGGTTTCGACGAATTCTTATGCTGTTGCTGCTGACATGCTGTGGCTGCTGTTGACACCAGACCCTTGTCTGGCCGAGCAACACTGTCGGGCCTCATTATGTGTCAGCTCTTGACCCCTCACAAGACTGGGAATTAACCAGCGCTGACAGACGAGTGTCACCACCAGCGAGACAGGTCATTGCTGTTAATGCAGTCCCAAGGAGGGGAAGATGACAGCCATCGATGGCTGGTTTATGGTGCAAGGCTCATCAGGCATTTTGATTGAGCTGTAATATGGCAAAGGGGCAAAGAGGCACAGTGCAGGAGAAAACAGTGGAATTGATTGAAAGGATCAGAGCAGGACTGAAGAAGAAGCAGACAAAGTGAAACACATTGACCAACTGAATGATGACTATCTATGTGATTGATAGGGCATGTCACCTTTTTTTCAAATATTGACATTTTTGAAAAATCGTGATGTCAGATATTAAGTTCAGCTTGGTGTGTACCCAGCCCACACACAATCAAGGAAATACCACATGAAAACAAAACATTAATCCGCTCACGTCATGGAAATTTTAATAGTTGTCTTTGTTTTGATGTAAAATGATACGAAATCCATCGCAGGGTATGAACCATTATCATAAATCCAATACAACTACTGTGTAAATGGCCAGGGACATTACAGATAACTGCATTGTGCATAGGCTCATCTCTGTGACAATGAAGCAATACCTTACTAATACTAGGACTTTTCAACAATAGCCTGTAGTATGTGTTGCAGCACTTCACAGCTTCAGTGAGCCAAGAGGCTTGGAGTCGGCAGAATCCCAAACATCATGACAACAAGCCATCAGTCATCTTCCCCCCAAGCTGCTGTGCACACTTGTGTGTTTCCGGAGTTCTTACTGTGGGAAATGAGCAGGGTTAAACATGAAACAGGAGGAAATGTTTATCGTTGCAGCTCACTCTGCAATATTCTCCCTTATACAGCCCTGCTTTAGCTGCAGGGAAAGAGAGAGGAAGCTGTAAACTTGTATATATATACATTGTTTGTTTTTTTGTGCTTAAACACCCCCTGCTTACTCACAATGCAGATTAAATACTGTGCACACTAATCATAGTTGATAATAGACTACCGATAGAAAAATTACACACTATCAATATATCAGCAATGTTTTTGCAACATGAAAATATTATTTCAAATTGATCATATACAATACAATTGAGAACCATTATGAACATTAAAAATGTCCTATCACTCACTGGATGACAATTATGCTAATCTTTTAGCTTTTTAATGTCCTGCATTGAATGTGTATGTTTAAAAATGACATTTTTGAAGCCAAGACAGATACAACCCCACTGTTCGATCAGAATAATTATTGTGCATTTAACTACAAGACCAACCTTTTTTTATCTCTCACTCTCTCTCTCTCTTTTGGAAACTCAGAAAGTAACCAAGATTTGCCTCTTTGATGTCCAGACACCCCATGCAGCCTAATATGTAAAGCTCATTATGTTTTTGTGTGGGGGTGTTTTCCAATTGAAATCCAATATATAGAAATTGGTGGGAAGTGTAGTTGGTGTAGTTGCTACAAGCTGAGTCTGAATATTTTTTTGATGAAGGTGAAAAAATATTTATAGGATTATAAAGTAGAATTATTGCACCTAAAAGGTAAGCATTTCACATTCTACATGCTATGTAATCCGTATACAGAAATATAATCAGCTAGGTACAATAATAATGCAGCCTAATATCAACAGTAAATCCAATCTTTATAAAAAGATTATATATTCGCTTATTTCGAAATTCTTTGCAAAGACTTTGGGTGGCATTCTGATTTTTTAAAATAACTGTGGTAATTTGTAAAGATAAAAATAATTTTATACTGAATGGTGCTTCTAATATTGATGTACATTTCTCTGTGTAAGTGGACAATGAAAGAACACTTTAAGCAAAAAAGAATAACTTAGATCTACAACATCATGATGAAGGACTTGGTGCAGGACTATTTTATTAAACTGTGTTAATGTAATCTTGGCCCAAGGTGTGCCTCATTTGCATCTGAGCATGCAGTATATTACTCCTGTTTTAAAAAGACTTTTAAGAAGCAAAAGCCCAGCCGCTTAGGTTTAACTCTTGCAAATCCCAATTCCAGACAAAAAAGAAGTACAAACTCCAATTTTTTTATTTAGCATGATTACACAAGTACTGACAACACTAACCACAGCCATGGATGTGCCAATCTGTCTCCAAAACAAACAAGTGAGAGTATGTTGTGTATATTTCTAGTGAAAAATGCACATGCATGTTGTTTTTATTCACCAGTGTCATCATCTTTTAGTCTGTTTTCCCATGTGAGAGAAGCAAAAAGACTGTGTGCATTGATTAGATTTTGCATGATGAAGCCATTAAGAGTTGAATAATTCTGGAGCGTTCGATAACAGTCAACTTGCGACATTTACTGGGTTCACTGCTGTGCTTAGAAGTTCATTCATTTGACCAGAGCTTTTCAGGGGGAGAATTCAGTTCCAACAGGCGAGTCCCTTGCTGTGCACAGTGCAACTCCACACGGCTGAAATGGTTTCATCACCAATTTACCTTTTATTGTCACCGATCATCCTTAACTGGGAAGCATTTAAAATGTCATTGATCTTGATAATGCTGTGCCATAATATGACAGTAACAGTTGTACGGGATTCAGGACGTCAAATTTCCAAGACTGATGAGTTGTAGAGGTTGAGTTATAATCCATCTACCTGAGTGATGCTCAGGCTCTGTTCTGCATGAGGAAGCACACAAATAAATAAAACCCATAAAGGTGACACAGAAAATTGATACTTAGCAATCATCTTAAGCAACAAGCACCAGGAGAGTGTGGTGGGCAGCAGTTACTCCTGCAGAGGGAAAAGGCTGAGAAGGTTAACAGGTCATAAAATGGAAGAAGTCCATTTTGTACTAATATGGCCAGCTATAATAGTACGGGATTTTACTCTGCTAAGATTTGAGGACTTTATGAAGTAAGCTCTTCAGCAATCAGTCTGCATAACAATTTCACAACAGCCCCACATAAGGACACTGTGAAAACATCTCTAGAGACATCTGTTTGTCCCACAGTATGGCATGTCTTCATTTTTTATCCGAATAATTTCTATTTTATTCAACATTTTGCCAGTAATTTTCTAATAAAGTTTATCTCTCCTCTTTGCATATGGTTTCATGGTGAGCAATTATATTTGGAAATACAGTGAATTCAGAATGATTGAGCTATAGGTACTTTCCACATTTTGTTTTTACAATATATCAACTTTTTTTTTTACAAAGGATACAAAAATATACAAGATAGAAATATAAACTGTGAATCACATTTTATAAGACATTTTTCAATAACTACACTGTTTCGCTAACATGGCAGTGCCTGAAGGTCAGTGAAGCCCAAGTAAATTCTAGTTTATTTTTTGTTGTTTGTTTTAGACCATGCTATACATAAATTAATTCTGACTGAACACTGCCTTTGATTATTTTGTGGTTTGTACTTATAACTGTAAAATATTGGTTTATAACAGGATAATACTACAATGACAATCTTAGGAGGCACAAATCAGACATGATTCACATTTCTATGTACAATTTTGTACATTACATTTATTTTGTATGAATTTTAAATAATTCAGTTCTGTATTTTCTGGAATATTTTCTATTTTTGCATGTCCATATATTTATATTTGGTCTGTCCTATGCTACTGTAACAATGAAAACTTTCTTCCTGCAATTAAAATACATAATTATCATAATTTGTTTGTCGTATGAAGGGCCTTTCACTTCTTACTTGTAATTTAAATTTTATTCCATTTTGATTTCAGATTTTTTTTTTGTGATTGTTAAATCTAGAAGGTCTCTTGTCAGTCTTTTGCAAATCTGCTTTTTTTATGTTTGTCTTTCTGCACTCTCAGAAACTTGTTTACCAGAGGACAAAGTTGAACAACAATGATAAATAGATGGCAAACTGAGTCCCTAAAATTGAAACAGCCTGACTGTGCTGTTGGATGTCATCCATCTCATTTATGGACTGATGTAGGATGTAAAAAAGCCATAAAATTAAGGAAGATATTTTAGCTGTTTTGGGAAAA
This sequence comes from Craterocephalus eyresii, assembly GCA_037177035.1. Taxonomy (NCBI): domain Eukaryota; kingdom Metazoa; phylum Chordata; class Actinopteri; order Atheriniformes; family Atherinidae; genus Craterocephalus; species Craterocephalus eyresii. Next base: position 12,225,441 of record JBBBVT010000014.1, read on the forward strand.
TCTCATACAGAAACTTTCATCCTTAAAATATCCAAGGAAGAGGAGAAACTGTCTTTCAATCACAAAACCATTTTCTTTACTAATGCAAGGGCTCACATGTAAACGCATCTTATCATCATTGATCATTTTATGTCTGATAGTGATCCCCATATAATGAATGGAATCAGCACTTTATAAGACTCCAGCTGACAGCAGCAGTATTCTATGACAACAAAATGACAAGCTGCTTGCTTTATGGGTGTATTGTGCAGGGTCAAATGGTTTGCAAGATACTTAAGGCCACACATCTTTGTTAAGCTCAGAGCAGTTTTGTTTTCACGCCAGCTTAAGAAAAGTCTTGATGCAGGGAACATTTTTCAAATACAGCAGCAAATCAGTTTCACAACAGCTGCAATTGGGACAGTTAAGCATTAGTCACTGTAAAGAAGTTTTTTTTTAAATTAATGATCAACCGTAACCAAAGCTGGTTTCATGGCGAACTACTAGTAGCATCATTTATCACTTCAAATATCTAGTCAATGCAAAGTCCAAAATTTGGAGGAAAATATATATAGATCTCTGGCTTTGCAGATCTAGCCCTCTAAAGATGTCAAGTTGTCAGAGGAGTCAAGTGAGTAAAAAGGGAATAATGACTTTAGCTGCTAACTGGGAGCAGCCTAATGTGAGAACAACTCGCTAACTTAATGTTGAAATGGACATTGAGTGTTCCCCCTTGCAGTCGGGCCCTTGAGGGTAGGCTTTCCTTGACCCTGGGGATCCCCCTTGACCCCTATCACAGAATTACTACACTCAGTGTGTGGATCCTCCTGCCTTTTAGCATCTGGAGGGAGAATGTGTTGAGGAATCAGAGGTCCTTTTAAGCCTCAGCACTATTGGAACCATAAATCACCGGACATATGTAAGAATCTCAGGAATCCAGCACTATCTGCTCCTTCCTCTCATTTACTCCTCACTCTGTCTCTCAACAAGTTTACAGATTTTCTGTTAACTTCTTCTTTCTTTGCTCTCTCTTGGCCCTCAAAGTTTTCTCTTGTCACCACATCTTAATGCAGACTTAGTGTTTGGTGATTTGGCAGATTTGAAATATATACGTACTTGTGGCTGAATTATTGCTCAGTTAACGCCAACACCGACCTGCTGAGAATGGTATCAGATGTTAACTAAATGAAAGCTGATCCAGGGATCGATGTTGAATAAGGAGCAGGAAGTCATTCTATCCAGGATCACTAAGGCATCAACTTTACCTCCCCCATTTCATAGCTGTCAGTAGTCCTCTTTGACATCTCATTCACAGTAAGGCCACTGATATAAAGCTGTCAGCATGCCCAAATTTGTGTCCAGTTATGCGTAGAATATTTAAGCTTGGGCTCATATTTAAAAAAATAAGAGAACAGTTCACTCCTTTATAATCTAAACCTGGTTTTGATATGTAAAACATGAGTAATCAACTTCTATCAAAAATTGCCCTTTTTCATGCTGTGACAAAAATTTGGGGAGGAAAATATCATTTTTATGCCATGGTTTGCATTCGAGAATCCACACTCCATAAAAGCAGAGTGAATGCCTGTAAAAAACTCAACGTTGTTCTTTAAGATAATATATTCTCACCACTGATTGAACGGTCTCTTGTGGCCCTGTGGCAAACTGGAAGGGCTTCCATACTACACAACTAACATGCCCCCTGAGAGGAAATCCAGCTCCAACTTGCGACACTACAATTTGGCTATTGAAAAGGCATAGACGAGGAAGGAGGAGGCAAGAAATCTTGTCATGGTGCCCAGTGGGTTTAGAGTTTGTGGTTGGAGCTCTGGAAAGGCTGCCTTGTCTCAGTGATTAATGGTGGGGAACTCTGAGGCAGAGGAAAGGGAGAGTCAGGATCGAGCAACTTGAATGCACAATGCTGTAGTTCTCAATGAATCTAAAGCACATTTTAATTTTATTACAGAATCATTCTCATTCTTCCATTTGGGATACTAAAATCCATGAATATTTAATCATAAAATAGCTACTGCTGGAAAAAATGTTGTTCTAATTAGCCATGAATAGCATAAACACTGCACAAGCGCTACAGTTTTCCCAAATGAATTTTTTAAACATGTACAGTTTATGACATCTCAATTAATCAAGAGCAGTATGAAAGACTTGCAGGATGTTATGTTTTTAACAAAAATGTATCATAATTCAAAATGAACAGAATTCTGCGCATTTCACAGGTGAAACATTAAGCTACAATCACACTTCACAATAACAAGATGCCTTGTGGAAAATATGTTAACCACTTAATTATTATCAAACAATAAAGGGGAATATAATGACTAAAAGTTGCTCAGACTGTTTCCCACATGCTTTGAACAGGCAACAATACCAATTTTATACACATAAACCTGCTGCTAAAACATGTGAATAATTTCTCTATGTCTTTAACATGCTATGAAATATGAAGTTTAAAATCCACCAATAGTCAGTATCAGCCTGAGAAACAGAAGTGATATTGCTTGGCTCTCCTTTAATTAAGATGTGTTCATACCGTTTAATTAAAATGTTTTGTGAATTATGAAAGGGTCTCCTAGGGGACTGCATTCCTAGGATGATGATCAGACACCCTCCAGTCTTTCAAAAGTAAGTAAAAGTGGATGTATGATTGAGATTTTGATGAGCACAAAACAGATGGCCATTATGAGGCCTCAGGGCCAGTTTGAAATGCCGGCACACTGATGACCATCTAAGCCTGTGGAGGAGGGTGGTGGACCATTTGCAATAGATGGAAGCATGCAATTGAAATGGGGCTGATCTGCAGGGTGAAAACACTGAGCTCCACTGATATTGTTAAAAGAACCAAACAGGGAGGACACAGCACAGTTCATGGGGTTCAGGTTTGAGGAAGAAGTGGAGGAAGTTCTGAAAGTACATGCTGATGGGAGCCTTGGATAATCTGCACAAGAGTTCACATGGCAGGGAGACCGTTGTGGCAAATATGTCACTTTTCCATGCACGCGCTCCTTCTTGTGCCTCATTCTGCGATTCTGAAACCAGATCTTGACCTGCCGATCAGTGAGCTGCAGCTCAGCAGCCATTTCCAGCCTGCGGAGACGACGTAGGTAAGGACTGAAGTGGAACTCTTTCTCTAGCTCCAGCAGCTGGTTACTGGTGAAGGCTGTTCTATCCCTCCTCACTCCTTCGCCTGTCACACCAGCTGCCACACCACCACTGACTGATGATGGAGGAAAGCATATAAAAATGAGAAGATGTTAAAAAAGAAGTCACTGGCTGGCATCAAAAAGCTATCCAGAAAAGTGTAGCCTCCACAAGGAAGCTTTCAGGCGCCAGTAAGGCCCTTGTTAATCCACATCTAATCAACCTGGGGCTATGGAGCCCTCTGTTCTCATACAGTCATGCCTCAGTTACCAAACAGGGTCGCCTGTCTACTGTAAGGTGTTCAGGGAAAGTTTCCTCCCAAAGAAACAGTCTGGGGGAAACATCTGACACATCTGCGGCTGCTTGACAGGCCACATTAATCAGAGCGACACAGACGCAGACCTGTCAAATCCCCATCTTAGTCACTTAAAAGGTACCTTGGGAGCGCCACTGAAAATAACCACCAATAGGGATTCTACTTGACATGTATATGTGTAATACTAGGGCCCTGTTGATAGCAGCATGACATAGAGGGGTTAATGGATGTTTAATAAGACCTACCTGGTACCTCAGAGAGAAAGCTGTACTCTTAAGCATGGCAGACTGTTTCCTTATTATACTCTGGCTTGTTTGTAAAGTCAGCACAGTGATGTTTATCAATTTATGGGTAAAATTATTACATCATCAGTTAAAGATATAAGCAATTAAACATGGCATTGCTGTTTTAACTGCTCTTCTACCATGTGAAGAAATTGTAATCATCTTTTTTTTTTGTAAAATGTACAGAGATACTTTGTGATTACCCACTGAAAATAAACTTACATACCGATTATCTGAGGCTTAGTATAGCAGGAGTCTATTTCAACCTTGTGTTAAAAAACAACAGAATGTAAAGTGATCTTCAGAGGCAAATTTGCAGCCCTTGTGCTGCAGCTTTTCATATTTGCCTACAGGAGAGGTAGGACAAACAGTGGACAAGGCTACATTTGTTTAACTGTGCTGCAGGATTCAATCCCTCTCTAAAAAGACAGAGATGATATCTATTGGCTATTTTGACAAGTCGTTTAGTATCCAGTGCCCTTATTTGAAACACAAGATGTAGCAAAACCCCTCAAATCATAGTTTCAAAAACATTCTGTGAATTCAGTGTTAGCTTTGAATAGATAGGTAACAAAGAAAATAACTTACCGGATTGTTCAGAGGCAGCCGTCCGTGATTTCATCCAGGGAAAAATCTCCCCAGAGTGGCAGAAGGTGAATACACTGTGGCTCCTGCGCTTCATGTCCAGCTTGCCCTTGGCATGGCAGTTGACCATAGGCTCCAGTGGGCACTCAGACTTCTTGTGTGGGTTCAGCCTGGAACTAAAAGTATCAGAGGAGGTCATGTTTTGATGTTCTGCCTCTTGGCCTCCCCTCTCTCCTCCTCCTTCGCCACATCCCGCTCTCAGTTTTGGCACGTGTCCAGAACTCATTGCAAAACTGTTGCCATGCAACTGCAATGGGAGGGCATTAGAGTGTTGGGAGTTCATGGATCAAGCTCATCAAATAGTCTAAAATAAAAACCAAGAAATCCCTCAGCAGTGGTAAAGAAAAAATAAGACTTATCTGTCTAATATCTGATTCCAATTAACCTGAATCAATAAAGGCACGTATGACAGAGCCACTTGGAGTAGGCTAAGCAATGTGCAATATTTGAATAATATTTACCAGAAGGGTTCCGTAGTCACGTGAAGCCGTCCGCCAATAACTGAGCTCTGGAGTTGCAAAATAATCCGCTGGCAACTTGGGGTGCCCGAGGAAGCGTCTGCCATATTTCTTCAGACATTTGTATGAAATGTCTTCCCTTCTTTGTCTGGGGATAAAAAGAAAACACAAAAAAACATTTCACGGAATATGAATAACTGCCGAAAAATATGTAATCAGTGTGTGAGAGCAAAAGGAAGATGCGCTTAAACGAAGGGAATAAAAATGGAAGAGGGGGCAGAAAATATATTGTTTAAGTTCTACTGGGAA